>JAVQJF010041166.1:0-75035 GCA_036023855.1 Gadopsis marmoratus
GCTGCGTGTGTGATATTCATCTGCGATCCCCTTTTTTTTTTCCGTCCCCCCCCCCCTCCTCCTCCTCCTCCTCCCCCTCCCCCTCCCTCCCTCCCTCAAGTTATTCCTCAGTGCTGCTCGTGTGGCGAGGAAACAAAAGCTCCCACCGCCGCTGGATCCGTCCGTCCCCGATCCACGGTGCCGCTGGCGCTCAAGGGGGAAAAGTTTCGTTCAGCAGCGCGGTACCACCATCGAGCAAACTTCCTCTGACCAGTCCCCCCCGCCCTCCTCCTCTCCCCGAGCCTCGTCCGTCACTTCCTCGAAGGAGCCCTTTCTTTCTGCATCTCAAATCCGAAACCCTATACTAGCGAACTCACATCGCCCGCGCCCTAGCTGCTTGAGCTACGAGGTGGATGGGGCTTAAGCAAGATGGCGTCCCGCTAAGGAGCGGGCAGAGAGGCCGGGGCTGTCCATCCAGTGCTCGGAGTGTCTGTCCCACGTTCACGTCTAGAGTCCACAGAAACGCGTCCAAGCCGAGAGCCTTCTAATATATATGTTTTGTTTTTTTTTTACGTTATCAATCACTCATCTACATTGTTGGCCAGTTGTCGACGTACATTGAGCATTTGAATTTGAAATACACAGTCACCAAATGGAACAACTCTGAAGCAGATGAGATTATCAAACATAACTGGGACGCATTATTGGAATTCGTGTCAAATCCCCTCGTGGGTGTTGAGCCACAGCCTGCGAACAGGAACAAGTCCTAACATATTCAGGTGACAGTATATGGCTGATAGTAAACCGTAGGGATGATGGTCTCAACTGTGATTTACCCGGCTGTTTGGAACTTGTGCTTTAAGAGTTAAATCGGAGCACCGTATTTATTCTCACTGCACATATAGCAACAACATCAAACAAACAAAAAAAGCACACAATAAACGCCTTGCTTGATACTCTCAGAGAAGGAATGCGCTGTGCGCTTGTATCTTGCTAGCAGTGTTCATAAAGTTCGTTCAAAACAGGAAACGGAAATACGGAGTCCTATGCTATCATAAGCCGAGTAAACTAGCATTTTGATGCCAGCAGCACTGCTCTTAGACTAAGGAGTTGCTTAAATGTAAGTTAAGTGTGGTAATCTTAGCGGCACGTGTTAGCAGCCTCGCTGCCATTCAGTTACTAAGCTAACGTTAGCTTAGCAGCCTCGCTACCAGTCAGTTACTAAGCTAACGTTAGCTTACCTCAACGGTCGCCGCTGTGTTGTTGACGCCTAGCTGCAGCGAAGGTAGGTGCCTGCTGTATTCTCACTCTCACGTTTGCTTTTTTTTTTTACCACAAACCTGTATACTCTTTATTGAGGCTTCACAGCTAAAAAAAAGTTTCAGCCAGTAACCTATAGATGGTAAAAACGGTTTCTCATGTAACGGCAACGCTTGCTCCAGACTTCAATCGGGTATGAAAGCCAAAATGACCTCTAACATTAGCCAAGCTGGCCCCGAACTAAACAACCGTCCGGTTGATATTGCAGCATCTGAAGCTGGCAGCCAGTGTTACTGGGACTGAGTGGTTATGGCCGACCCTGCACGGATCAAAGCTGACAGTGCACCAGCGAGAGTAACTTCTGCTAACGAGGAGCATTCTAAATCAGAGGAAGCTGAAGATGTACCAGCCACATCAAAAGCTACAGATGAAAACAAAGAGTCGCCGTCGCAAGATCAGCCCACACAGGAGGTTAAATCTGTGAGTCCCGCAGCTTCATCTTTTGAAGGGAACACTGTCTTGGCAATATGGATGCGTTTGTCGCTTTACAAAGGGCGTCTCGTTGTGTGTTGTGGCTCTAAGCTCTTTTGTCTGTGAAGGAAATGGCAGCAGGGGAAGATGAGGAAGAAGGGACCTCTGGCCAACCTCCTTCCAAAAGACTGAAGCTGGAACCAGAGAAGAAAAAGGAGAAGCGCCACAAGGTTGATGAGGATGAAATACAAAAGATGCAGTAAGACAGAGATTTCTAACAGATCATTCTAATCAAATGTCGCATCCCGGTAAACATTGCAATCAAAATGTTGCCGTCTTCTTACAGGGTTTTGGTGTCCTCTTTTTCTGAAGAGCAACTGAATCGCTATGAGATGTACAGACGTTCTGCCTTCCCCAAGGCTGCTATTAAGAGGGTAAGCATTTATAAACGGTGTTTTTAAATCTCTCAAACTACTTTTATTGGCTTGACATAATTAGTTTTTGTTCTAGCTGATCCAGTCCATAACAGGATCATCAGTGTCCCAGAATGTGGTGATTGCCATGTCTGGTATTTCCAAGGTTTTTGCTGGGGAGATTGTTGAGGAAGGTGAGCGGCAGGAGTACCTTCAGACTTAGTTGTGCTTCTCCTTGCAGTTAAATTTTTTTACTAAATAGTCTCTTTGTCCTAACAGCATTGGACGTTTGTGAGAAGTGGGGAGATATACCACCACTTCAGCCCAAGCATATGAGGGAAGCAGTGAGGAGGTTGAAGAGCCGAGATCAGATCCCCAACTCCAAGCACAAGCAAATCCTCTTTCACTGACGCATGTTTGCGATTAAAGATGGGCTTGTGGAAAATTTGGCACCAGATTTTTTTTTTCGAGCTCCGATTATAGTATTGAAGACTGGTCAATACTCTGACCTGCCAATCTTCTCTAATTTTCATGGTAAATGCTTGATTCAACATATTGTTCAAATGGTGCTACATTCTATTCATGTATTATGGTTGTAAATAGTGTTTTATACACATGAAATGTTTTGTTCTTGTGCTTCAATTATTTTAAAGAACCAGTGAACTTTGGAGAAAGGCTTATTTTTTTTGGTGGGAAAATTCTTTAGAGTCTTGCTTTACACTTCAAAACAGTTTGGATCCTTTTTCAAATTCTAAAATCCTTAGTGAGTAGTTGACTTACTCACTCCATCTAGTGGTTTATTTAGGAATAGGTTGGCCAGGGTATGATATGGAACACTTTTTTGTTGTTTCAGCTTGTTTCAGCTCATCTCTGAATTTAGTTTCTCACAATACTGAAATAAAGAGCTATGTTTCAAGTTTTGTGGAAGTACGAAGACTTTTTATTGAGGTTAAAGTTGAACAAACTGACATAACTGGAGACTTGAACGTACAGGTTTCTGTATATTTTATGACAAACATGGATGCAATAGATACTTTATTACTGAAACATGCAATTCAATTAAAACTTAAAAGGCACAACTGAAATGTGTTCAGCAATTAATCATTTATTCTCCACATACTAGCCTTGGTTCACAGAACCAATTTTATATTAGTCAATGAAGTGATAAAAGACAATACAAAATTCAATGTAACTACACAATTGACAGTACTGTCCACAGGGTCGCCAACATTTGCATCACTTAGGAAGATTTCACAAAGACTCCTCTGCAGTCCTTTTGAGGTGATTTACATTAAGACATGTGCAATTTCCAGTGAATTTATCACACAAGTGCAAGTAAATCACAAGGCATAACCTATACATCACTAAAGTACATGCATCTGCTTTCCAGTGGCAAACACTTTGCCAGGTCAGTCGTATGAAAGGATCACACTCATCTTGAAACTTCACCCGCCGTTCACCTTTTTGCATGTTTGTGAGCAGACGGAGCTCAAGAGCATCAGTTTGTGAGCAGGATAGAGAAACTTCACAGCTACATGTTGCATCCAGCATGGGAGGTTCAATTTTCTACTAAGGCCATGCAAAAACAAAAACATGCAAAAACAAATCAAAAGCTGAGAATAAGATCACAAATGATACTGAGGTTAAAGGGAGTATATCTGCTTTATTACACGGTTAAGAGTGATGATGTGTTGAGCTAACATGCAGCCGAGTTTAAAATCTGATAGGTAAATCATGTCTTCGATTTTCATCTTGAAAAAGAACAATTCCGCGTCAGAATTGTGTAGCGTTACCGTTCTTTGTCATGTTTTTGGTTAAACCAAAGCTCTTTCTATTGCTTGAATATGTGACATTCCTCTTAAGAATGCAAATCTGTCATTCATAGCTTGCAAGGCAACCAAAGTTAAAAAAGAAAGAAAAACAATCATGTCTTGAATGGGGGCTGCTCTGGCAAGTCACAGCCACCAGGGGTCTCTCAAGCACCCAATGGGACAACGATGAATGGAAGTCAAAGGTAATTGTAAGAGCTTTTCATCCATTAAAGATAGATAACCCCTACCTCCACAGGCTAAATCATTGATTTAACAATTCAACATTTTGACATGAAGTGTAGCTGACAGGTATTTCTTCATGAAAGCATTAATAAAATTAATTTTATACTGTTATAAAGTGTTTTTGCTGAACAAATCCATCATTGTTTGAATCCGTGCATATAACAGATTTATTCACAGAAAAAGGTAAGTGACAGAAATTTAAACTGGCAGCTGGCCTGAATCTGCAGAAGATCAGTTGTAGTGAATCTGATCATTTACATTACATATTGTGTGTGCTATATCATCAGTACCACAGCTTTTGTAAATGTAATTTTCTTTGATTGATATGGCTTCAAAACACTGTACAACAAAAACCTTTGACAATTTGACAAATTTAAATAAATATACACAAATAAAACAACATCCAGAATGAGTTTTAAGTTCATGTCTGACCACTACATTACTGATGTATACGTGATAAATGTGCACAGAGGTAATAACACTAGCAATCTGAATTGTTTCCTGGCAAGCTACAAAACTAGTTTTAAGTAGATCAAGTATTATAACTGGTAGCTGGTATAATCTCAAACCTCTTTATGCCAGAGGTCTTTAGAGTGAAAAACCCAGTTACAACACTGAAGCTAGTGTGTAACGTGTTCTCCACAGCCGATGGAGAGATCGAAAGGCGAGTTGTCTTGTGTGGACATTCAACCACAGAGCAAAAGAAGCATGATCAACATTTCACAACACAAAAGAAAAATAACACTGGAGAATGATTCAACCCGCTTTCTGCGCACGGTGAGAACTTGATAAGAGTGTTTAACAATTCCACCCTGGTGACTTCACAACCGAGGTGGAACATGAGATGCGTCCATCTTGCCATGAAAGCAGTTGCTATTCTGCTTTAAACAAAAAAGAATTTTAAAAAAGTGCTTTGTTTTCCCTACCTTTCACCACACATTTTCAACAAGTAACAGCTGACAACAATTTTCTAATACTTTTAAATGAAAAGGAACACACACCTAACAGAAGTAATCTACACTACTAAGTCTAACTAGCGTTATGACAGTCTGACATCTGTAGATGTGCTACATGTAAATTAGCACTGTTTTCTCCAAGCATGCTCGACAGTAAGTCGTGTTTTGTAGAGGGAGCGACTGATGGACTAGCAGCTGTCTGGCAGTGTCAGTGCATGTGAAGAAGAGGTTTTGGCATGTGCTCGACTTAACGTTTCCGTAACACAAATAATTAACTGGAGAGAATTAAAGCTTCATGATATTTACCCTAGCATGCCACGAGTTTGCTGTCCATGCTGATTTGGATGAGAAATAACCAGAATAACTTGTGTTTATTTAGTACAGCAGTGAGGACTATCTAGACTGCCATATAAAAAGTAGTACCATAAATTAGTTTACTAAGTTCCCCCTTTAGTAATTGTTATAGGAGCTCTTTTGTAATCCCATGAACAGTGTAATATAGCAAATGGGAAGTGATTCAAACTTGGATTGATCTTTTTTCAAACATGTCCAATGTCCAGACATGCTTCGAAAGAGTCTTGCTGGTTTCTGACATTCAGCCTGCTACATCCCATCACTGTTCCTCAGCAGGAGCAGTGCGGCAGTAGATTCAGAGAGTAAACATGGGGTCATACTTCCTGACTTCCAGAAAGAGGCGTTCTTTTTCACCGAGGGCCTGAGTGAGAGCAGCCTGGGCGCCAGAGAGCTGGGACTCCAGGCTTTGTCTCTGTAACGGCAGGATTATTGGATCGGTTAGTTCCAGCTACAGCTAATGCATGCTTTGGCTAGCTGCTACACGCCAAGCACGCGGATATCAGATTCTGACGGACAGCAAGAGATATAATTAAAACACCATTACACAATCTTGTGTACTTAGACACATCCGTGTGCTGTGTGATCAGTAACAGGACACCAGTATTATTTAAGACAGACATTATTTTAAGACATTTATTGTAGATTTAAACATGAGAAGAGCCTGTGAATCTAACTCAGCCGAGATTTGAATATCATGACCTGTCCAGTAACAGATTAAGTATCCTAATACAGAGCTAAACGCCACCTCATGGTCGATACAAGTTTTATATTCATTCATCCACATTACAATACTAAACAAAGAGGTCATTTTGTTTTTTGGATCCCTAAACTGTGACTGTGATACAGACAGGGCCAAAGCTACCACTGAGTTCATGTTCATTTGGGTATGTTTTTGCACCTGTTACTATGTGTAACTTTATGCTTTAGGGGGAAAATAGTCTGCAGAATACTACTAAGGCACTACATCGACTCAAATCAAGACCTCAAGTTTAGTATATTATATCATGCGAGTATATTACATATGGTCTCCCATACCTCGCTCTGCTGTAGAATGGAGCAGGAACTGTTTGGGTTGTCCGGGCCAGCCACAGGAACACCTGCTGAGGCTTTAGGGTTTGTACCTTCAGCTGCAATCAAAAAGGAAATGGTGAAGATCATTTTCTGTTCATCTTTCTGTATAGATATAACAGAAGATGATGTAAACTGGAGTGTTTGTGGTTTTTCGGCCCATGATCTTGCTGATATTTGGGCGTACGCAATACAATACTCACATGCATTACATTTGCCATAGTGCACAAAATTAAGTTATTTTCTTGCTCACCTTTGAGCCTCATGATACCATCGTGACTGCGCTCAAGGAGCAGCTGATCTACTATGAATGAGGCTGGGACAGGCTGAGGGGCTGTAGGGTAGATTTTAGGGCTATCATCCTAAAAGAAACAAAAGACATCTTGACAGTCCACAGTTAACATTGGCTAATAATTACTGTTTTAAATCCTTTTACTCTAAAAGATTACAGTTCGATTTACTTGATTTCACCAAGATTATCTACTCAGTAATATCGCTGCACTACAAGGAGTCCTGGGTATATATACTAAAAACAAATAAAACAATGGTTGAGGTCGTTTTTATTTTCAGTTCAGCGAATTTACAGAGTGGAAGGTCCTAAAAAGTCTGATTTGTGAAAAAAGATGCTTACGTCCAATCTATGTATTGAGTATTGAGACTAGAATCATATAATAATATCATGTATACAGTAATGTAAAATGCATTTTTCAGTAACATCTTATAATCAGCAGATTCAAAATGAGTTGACCCCAAATCCAGACAGCATCAATAACCCACCTTCAAAGTGATGGTGATGTTGCTCATGTGCAACTTCATTGGCTGACCATCGGCACTGAATTCGTCTTCAAGAAAAGGACCGATGTTCGTCACTGTGGAGGCCAACAGCTCTGCCTTACAGTCTTGCACTCTCACATCCAGGAAGCCCAAAGACTCGGCCAGAGCAGAGTGTCTGGCTGCAGACGGACCCATTTCTGCTCGCATGCACACTGCTGGAGAGGCCCTGCTGCCCTGCTTCTGGACTGGTCCGTCTGGAGCTGCAGAAGCAAAGGAGAAGGTACACCTGTAAGCCACGTGGGCACTTTACTGCAACATGTTCCAGCATGCTTTCCATACTGGAACTTGATCAGGTTCTTTTTTTGAGTTGAGACGATGTGCGTACATGTAGTAACTATACTCTGATTTAGAGGCATTTATACAACGTAAGAGATGAGGTACAAAGTGATTATTTCATTGTGATTACGCTGTTCCACTCTGTGCACCATCAGTGGTGCAAATCCTCAAAATCTGTGATGATTTGTTTGTTTGACACTGCTGAGATTAGAGATCAATCAATACTTAGAAGATATGAGGATTTTCTGTTAGTTTGTTTAGATTGTACAGATATGCCATGTAAAATTTAACTGAACTAAACTTTAAGATGCCAAAGAAGAGCATAGACCAGGATTGATTTACATTTATTTTGCTCTTTGTCTTGAGCCTATTCAAAACTCTAATCTAAAGATAGGTTTTTCTAGAATATGATTAGCAACTCATTGATTAGCTGCCTATAAAAAAAAATAACTTGAGCGTTGAATACGACTAGTAAACAGAGAAACGTGATTAGAATCACAGCATTGATGAGTAGAGGTCTGAAATAATCTTTCAAGAGTTTGTTGATAGGAAATGAACAGCATGGCAATAATCCAGGTTACCCTGTATGAGGCCAGACAGCAGGTCCGATACCCTGATATTGCCCATCTGCACAGGGCTCAGATTCTGGGCTTCTACAGCCACAGCTTGGTCTTCTCCCTTCACTTCCACGGTGCAGGCTGTTCCACTCAGGATCAGCAACAACACAGAGGACTGTAACAACAGCACACCGTAATAAGGTCACTGTAAAAAAACACTGTAGATTTAGATTTGAAATGAAGGTTTGAATTAATTGCAATTGAAGACAAGCTATTCATTATTTGTTTATATAGTTTGTACTCCACTGACAAATTCAATCTATCCACGAGTATTGCAACCCACCATATCCTCAGATACGTCCTCGGTACTTTGGGACAGAGAGCTGCTGAGGTCAGCTGAGGAACCTCCCTCTGTCCCTGGGGCCGGGCTGCCTCGACTGCCTGCAGGAGTGTCGTTAGGACGCATGGACTCCATACCAGATTCTGGAAACACAAGACACCCTTATAGCAGATGTCACCTGAGTAATTCAGAGAAATTGCTTTGGAAACTTGGTGGTATTTTAAGCACCCGAGTCCATGAGAACAACAAAATTGTCGCTGATATCACTATCCACAGAGAGGTTTTCGTCAGGCAGGCTGCCATCCAAGATAGCGCTGTCAAAGGAATGCTGGGAAGGCGACTGCTTCATGGATTGGTGGCGCAGGCTGGCAGCTAGAGAGGGGGAGGACTCTTCTGAACGCTGGACCTGTTCCCTATGAACACATACACACACACACACAGAGAGTTGTTAAGGGACAGCCAGTAAAATCATGTGGTGCACAGAATGGGTTAATAATAGCCCAGCAGGAGAGCACTAGCACTTACTTTGCCTGTGGACTGAACAGTTTGCTCATCCCTGAGCCGCGACTCAGCATGCTAAGGGCGTCTTTTGTTATTGAAAACGCCCCTTTGGTCAGGTCCAGCGAGGCACTAATGGCATCTTTGGTCGCATCCTTGGTGACGTTAATGGCAGTTGACAGCTCTCCCTCCAGGCTGAAGGTGGACGGTTCGCGGGAGAGGACAAGGGAGTGTCCAGGTGAGAGCGGAGGTGAGAGAACAGAGGTGTCCTCCTGTGTTGTCAAACCATCCCCCTCCTCCACAGCCTCACATGCCTCCTCCACCATCTCGTCTTGGTCATCCTGATCAAACGAAGTGACTGCATTGACGGGGGACATGCCGTTTTCTAACCCACTGTCCCCCAGGACCCCATCTTCAGAGTGATGAGTGGGGGAGATGTCAGAGTCTGTTATGCTGGGGCTGTCCGTCTCTGGGGTGTGGGGGACCTCTTCTTCAGGCTTTGAGCAGACTGGTGGCAACAGGAGACCCAACTCTGCAGAGTCCACCAGGAGGGCAAGACATACTGTAGCAGCTTTTGTCTTCTGGCCGTGAGCCTGCTTAACATCTCGTAGATCACGGCCCAACTCTGCCCCCAACCGAGCCATGGCATCCTTCATCCTCAGCAGGGCAACATACTGGTAGTGGTTGAGCCACATCTTTACTGGAGTGATGGTGTGGGCCAGAAAGTGGAAAGAGGCAAATGAAGCCTCTTCCTGCTCTGAAGAAGGCTGGTGGGCTCCGCCAGGACTGGAGGAAGAAGACCATGAACCATTTTTAAAGGCAGAGGGCTGACACATCCACATAGACATGGCAAAGGGCTCAACGAAAGGTTGGGTCCTGCCTTTGGGGAATCGCCGAGCTCCATCAAAACCTAGGGTCACACGGCTCAGACTGAGAGACCAGACATCCTGGGAGCGTAGCTGCTTTCTGTCAAGACGCTGGGGCTCTATCTCTCTAGAGTGCTGGAGGAAGGTGGATGGGATGGGGTGGAAAGCACTCAGGTCTCTGGGGTAGGGGCAGGGAGGTGTGGGCTGGAAGAAAGGACAGCTGGTAAACTTGTTGTGGGTGGTGTTGAGGTCAGCTCTGGAGCCATGAGGGCAGTGGCGGGTGTTGCTGAGAACCATCTGGGGTACTGTTACAGAAAGAGACTGTGGACGTTCCGGATGGTCCAATATGGAAGAATCCAAGGGGATTATAAGCTACAGAAAGGAACAAAAAACATTTGTAGAAAAATACAACAGGCTGTGATGAGACAAAAATGGGCTACACAAATATTTTAATAAATAAATAAAAAACTAATATGTCAAACAACAGCTGTATTCACCTTGAGCTGAGCTACATCCATACGAATGTCTAAATGCTCTTCAGCCTTGCTGCTGTCTTGCAAATGGTAGAAAGCTTTGACCTGGTCCAGGGTGTGCAGCAGACCCCTGGAGAACAGATTGATCCACAGCACACTGGCTGGGTCTACGCAGAGCTGGAGGCTATTCAGCTGGGCATACAGGTTCGAGGTGGGCACTGGAAGAAGGATAAAAGGTAAGACATGATTATACAATATATTCACGTCATAATTTGGAAGTATGGCATTAGGTACCCCAACCCCCTGACCCCCTAACCCAACCCCAACCCAAAAAGATAACAAAAAAATATTATTAAATAGTTGCACGATACCCGATAAACTGGAGTTTTCAGGAAAGTAGTATTCAGTAAACTGCAGATGAACTGCTGGTACGTTGTCTGGCAAACGCAGGGCTTTACGGTTGCAGGATAATAAAGACTGGGTCTTCTTGTTCTGACGGCCTCTTGTAGACACCTGAATGTTGAAGCGAAGATGAGAACAGCGGTGAAAATATCACTAAATATTGGAATTTGATTTTGCATGTACCTGCTTCATTCAAGACACAACAACAAACAAAGAAAAGGAATTCAACTACTTAACAAAAGTACAAGTATGTTGTAAATAACAGAACTAAACCACCTAGTCTGATCATAAGTGACTTCCTGTCATAACCTGAAGGTAGAGACCCAGACATGTACGGAACTTCCCCACCGTGTCTTTCTGTTCTATCAAATGGGGAACTACAAGTGTCTTAAACTTAAAATAACCCTGGAAATGTTATTTTCTATCATGATGAAAAGTGTCAAGTTTCCAAAGTGAAAATGCAGAACCAGCCTGAGGGTATAATTTGAAGCAACCGGGGGTTTTACAGCCTCAGATGAAAGGCAATGAAGCAGTCAAGTGAAGTGACATATATGGGATTATTCTATTCTTACTGAGGTGTTTTACTTTGCTTAAAACATCAGGAAGTATTGCAAGGCTGTGGCTGTTAGTATGGCAGTTATTAAGTATATATCTTCTATTGTATTCCTCTATTGGCAATTTGATGCCAAACATTTACTTATCACCACATCAATACAACAAATCAGCAAACAAACATATAAGTTGGCATGAAAGAGACTTTTGTTTCCTCTGTAAGGCCTGCCGGGCAGATGCCTGCAGGGTTGCTAACTAACCACGGAGCCCTGGATTTGGAGAAGAGTGAATAATATACGCATCTTGTCTTTAAAATAATCATTGGTGTCCAAGTTTCTTAAAGAAGTCACGTCAATCAGGCTCCATCCTGTTTAAGCCTGTGGTCAGTAAGTAGACATTAGAAAAGCATTTTTATAAACTAATCATCCTATCCATATTTTACACACACACACACGAGGGAGCTAGTGGTAACGTCTGAGAACATAATTTAATGTGTAATTTTTATGAGACAATGTTATGGGAGGAGTGATATTGTCCCCGTTGTATATGCAAAAGTTGATTGGCTGGTTGGTTGATGTTACTATTAAAAACTTTCCTGTTTCGTTAATATTAATACCATCTGTGGCTGTTCTAAATGCAAGGCTTTGTCTGAGGCACAGTCTGGCTGCGTCCACTGAAAAGCAGTCCCTCAGTCCATTTACTGAAATACAGCTTCTGTTAAAGCTGGTAAATCAAATCAGTCGATGATTAAAGCTTGCCTGGTGAATGTCCACGTCATCCATCCTGATCACCACACAGCTGGACCGCAGCCTCTTCAGTGATGACCCTGAAGGAGCTTTGGCAGAGTTCCTGTTGGATGCCTGCTCTGTGTCAGAGGGGCTCCACTTAGGACTAGACTGTCCATCTGAAGAATGTACATGGGAGAGGAAACACTTTGTGACAAGCAGAAATGACTCACTTAGGGAAAAGCAAGTCTGCTTCCTTGTTAGATCACAACAACAATGTTCAGAAACATTTTTACGGATTACAGGTACAGTGTCTTCCTTATCATAAAAATGTTGCTGCTACTGAGTCATATGGGTGTCACAGTTTGATTGTAGCTACTGTGTAGTATTTTGTTGTATAATGAAGGCAAGTTCTCACGTTTTATTTCATAACACTGTTTTTGATTGCACTTTGTTTCCCAGTTGCTTTGATGACATCCGAGTATGTATTTGTATAATCTATCTGTGTTTAGCTATCAAAAAAGACATAGATTTCCTAGAACAAGACAAACCTTTACATTCATTCTGCGCTCATACCGTGAGCTGTCTTTGTAGAGTCCTTGGTTGGCTGGGGCACCTCAGTATGTGGCCCAGGTATCCCAGAAGCATCTGCTCTCCTCTGGTACTCCTGCAGCAGCTTCCCAGCCCACTGGGCCTGAGCCTCCATGGCTCCACTGTGGCGCTCCCAGTGTCGACATCCATCAGCTGTAATAAAGCAGCAGCCAAAAGAGCCTTTGTGATTCAGCAACCGTTCTCGATCTTCAACTAATTTCCTATAAAGAAAATCTGACAGACCCGAAGACCTTGTACATATAAGAGTATAATATGATAAACTGTATGATGTGTACAGATGGTTTGTTGTCCAGCTCTTTTCTGTATGTAAACACTATTCGTTTAAGTTTGCTTTTATTTGTTTAGCTGTGTGTCACTATTGTCCTGTACATTTGTCCTCCGCACTGTGTGTAAGGTTATTCAGAACTGGAGTCAAATTCCTTGCATGTGTCAACAAACCTGGCCACATTTTAAAGCTGGTATTCATGCACTGAATGGTATTCGTGCAGCTATATACACACACACCGTCTGTATATAACGTTGTGTGCTGTTCATAGTTACTTCAAAAGGATGCAATTCTTAATCAAAGAGAAAAGCAAAAGAAAAGGTCAGATTTTCTAGCTTTTAATTGACCATAATCTGCTCCAGAGGCACCTCTGCTCTTCTACATTGTACATTTCAGGAATTCCGCAAAGAATAATGGCACTGGGCGCTCTCTCCCAGGCCATTAGTCTGCTTGAATAGTAATCCTCCTAACAGCTAGTCCTGAATGAATGCTGTGGTTGTGGCAGCGGGACAGAGCCTCTGGGAAAACTGCAGTAAAAAAATGACAGTCAGAGAAAGGACCTGTTATCACACTCACCAGGTCGGTGGACGGGATAGTAGTCAAAACCCAGCTTCCTGAATGTCAGCTGCATGGCACCTTGCAAGCCCGTTGGAGGAGGCTCATCTAGGCAACATCACATGATAGCTGTTAACAACTTGCTTGACAGTAAGCATCTGTCATCTTGTAGCAAATCACTGCATTTTAGGGATTCCTTTGAGCACACAATCTTGGCTTCATGCTGAAGTAAAACAGCGTAAATATACAGTACATGACAATAAAGGCGACATGTTTATCTACTAACCATCATCCATTGAAGAACTGTCGTTGCATACGTGCAAGTCCAAGCGGGATATGAAGGTGTGATAAGAAGACTCCTTGACATCATAGAGATCAAAGTATTGACTCGTGTTGTTGGGGGTGCCAGTGGGAGCGGGTGGGGGCTCTGTCCAAAGGCTGTGGAGGCCAGGTGATGGAGGAGCAGTCTAAAACACAGAAGAGGTAAAAACATCTAAATCACCAAGATGATTTGACATAATTAAGAAAAAAATATCTTGCAACATAAACATCGTAGGGAAACAAATACAAATTGACCAATAACATCCAGAAATAGTCTTCTGCCAACTAGTTTTGAGTCTTTGCGTTTTTGACTGAAAATACAACTGCAAACTAGTCTGGAGTCTGTCTATTGACCTGTGAATACACGGAGCCCGATTTATTTACAGCAACAACTGTTCTAGGACAATGTTTTTGAGTGATCACTAAAGATTTGTACATTTTCATTGGCTCCTGACAGCTTTATACTTTGTTAAATTGATCAAATGATAAAACAGACTTATAGCTGAGTAAGTGCTGAAAGAATATGACACCGTGCATGTGGAGTCAATGCAAAACTGAACCAAAATGAGGCTGGACTCCCGAGGGCTGAAGATAAATAATGTTAAAATAACATTTTAACATGTCACGTAGGTGCTATCTCCCTTCCTGTTGCAGGTGTAAATAATAAAATGAATCATGGCTGGATTCCGTTTATGTGCTGTAGTTTCTGCTTTATACACACGCTGGCTTACTGTGACACTTCAATATAACAGAGCCATTGTTATTGTTATTAGTAACACTTTTGCTTTTCCTTCAAAAGACAAGTCAAAATATCAAACCAATTCAAACGGATGCAGAAACAACAATACTTGAGAGACGTGACTTCAGATGAAATAGGCTCATATGTTTTAAGGTTGACAATGCCCAAAATCTTCCTTTAAAATGTGTGAAGTCTGTAGTTAAAACCCTTCAACATATAATATTGTGCTTCTTCACACAGATTTCTCTCCCAAACATTCCTGAACAGGAGGAGGCAGGACCTGTAGGGATTCAGCCGTCCTGCTCTTCCTCTGCTGGGCAGACTTCTCCATGGCCTCGCTGAGAGACTTGGCGTAATGGATGATGGCTTTGAGCTGAGAGTCCGTCAGCACCCACAACAGGTCGTCCAGAATGAAAAGCAGCTTGGATGCCAGCACATTACAGTCCTTTATCTAGGATATAACAATGAAGAATTAATAATAATTTGCAGTTTAGAAGAGGTCGCACATGTTAACTAATTCCAGGACAGAATAGTAAAAGACTGGTAGCAACACAGTCTTACTCTGCGTTTTAGAGCGATGCGAATGCGTCCCTGGTTGGTGATGAGACGTAAAGGGGTGCTGCCGAGGTCCTGGTCGTCACTCTCAATGGCATCTGCCTCGATTCGTAGACTCTGCCAGTTAATTTCTTTGAATGTCAGCACCTGATTGAAACAAGACGCACACCATGCTTGAGTAACTGATTTACTGCTGGCCTAATGAGCACCACTGTGTCTGTGATATAACACTGTATTCAGTTGGGCATTACGTACAACGTCCGGACAGAGTGGTGTCAAAGCTGGGTGAGGTGGGGGATGAAAGTGTGCTGCACTGTACCTCTCCTCGCTTTGGGTCAGTAACGCGGGTGTAGCGGAGGTCACTGCGCTGCCATTTGGGGTTGAGGCTGTTGCCTTGTAGCTGCCAGAGCTCGAAGGAGGCGTGGAAGGCACGAGCCTGCACCTTGATGGTAATGGAGTTGATCCTAACAGACATGCCCTCCACCACTTTCTCCGCAAAGCCGTACTCGCTGTAAATACACAAAGTCAACATGAGCAAAGGCCATATATGTTCACCATGTAGTCGACATGGGATGCAGTAGATTATTCAACAATCATGCAGGCTTACCTCTGGCCTGCTGTAATGGCTATAGGAGAGGGGCCGTTAGGTGGGCGAGGCTCCTCACATGTCCTCATTTCAACCTCTACCTTATCCAAGAACTGCACAAAAAGGGGAAACAGTAATACTCAGCATACAATTGCACAAGGTAACCTAAGTGTTACCAACGATAACAGGGCAGAGAGCACAACCCAAGGAGCAGTGTAACAAAACAGTAAAATAACTATGCAGGGCACTGCTAAAGTCACACCAAAGTTAGGTTATTTTTGGATTAAAACATGAAGGGAGAAGCTTGCGGTTGCAGAAATGTGCAAGAACTCTGGAGGAGAAAACCAGAAATCCTTACCAGGCATATGGGGCTTGTTTTCAACTTTGTCCATTGTATCTAAAGAGACAGGGCAACAAGGTCCACAGAGTCAGAACACTTGAACAGTTTAACATTCACTGAGCACAAGGGCACAGCGAACATTAAGCTCCTAAAAGGTGATGCAAGTCCTACAACAACAACTGCCACACTAAAATACTTGGGAGTCATACGGCCGTTTCTGCTCAACAAATTAAAATCAACTTGCCATTACCATGTAATGGAGGGACAAAAACAAGAGGAAATGAGAAATAAAGTATGAATTCGTGATTAAACAAAGAATATTAATATTACCCATATTGTTGAAATGTAAAAGTGTTAACGGTGATTATAAAAAGGCGAAAAGTCACAAGCAATTACATAAAAGCCAGCATATAAATATGAGTTTTCCCATGTAACATAAAGATGTTACAATAGTTTTGCAAAAACAACCTCCTCACTTAAGAGGTCTACAAAGGCCTTAAATCTTCATCTCTCCACTGAGGAACAGTCCTCGTCTACTCGTCTGAGGGTCATAGATGACGCTACACTGGCCAATGTGGACTAAAGACATGAATTAAAATGAATGTCTGTACAAAATGTCATGCCAATACATCCAATAGTTAGTGAATTTTTTCAGTCTGGATCCAAGGGGTGGACCCACCGACCACAATACAAATACATCACAATCTACTTTCAGTGGTACTTGTTTCAGTGCTGTGGTGAAATCTGTAAAAGAAATAAGTTGATAAAGGATGTCAGCTAAGCAGCCACTATCACAGGGTGCCTAACAACAAAAGGGAGTTTGTGTTTATTAAGATAACAATTCAAGATGTTTTGGCCTTCATATTGGGGCTTTCTTTAAGAGACTGAAAGAATTCTGAAAATAGGGAAAATTACAACGAGACGAAACAGAACTGACAGGAAGCGGTTGCAAAGGAGAGGTTTTTACTCAGAGTCAGTAGTCACTCTGTTGACTGCTGGCTAAACACCACAGACCTCATTAATAACATACAGGTTCAAAGAATGCTACACAAAATATACGTTAGACTGAATAGCAAAGAAATGTGTATAAAACAACACGCGCACACACACACACACACACACACAGTATATCTAGAATATAACCGGCGAAGCTGTAAAATATATTGTGTCTTGGGTTTGGATATTTCAGTCAGTGAATGCATCATACCGCACAGCTGCAAGCATAAAACACAAATAATATGATGTAATGTTGGCCTACAGTGTTGGAAAAATGTTTGCTGTTCAAAAGAAATTGAGATTCAGTAGGTTTAAATATTTATGTAGTGTCAGTACATTTTGGTAGCAACAATATGAATATTATTATTGAATTTTAAATGATCACAAAACATGCATTAGCATTGGGATTATTTGGGAACACAAAGACAGAAACCTGACAGCTCAATGCACAGCAGTCAGCATATCTCAGGATCGCTGTAGCCTCTGGTGTTTTGTGTGCCTCTGAATCGTGGCCCGCCTCTCCATTATCTATAACCAGTGCTGGTCTGATGGACCATAACGCTCTCTGCCGTGCTTATCTCTGTGATACTGCCGCTGCTCATTTCCTCTACGACTCCATGCACTCAAAAGCAACCTTTTTTGCATTTAATAAACAGAAAACCTTTTGTTTCGTTTGAAAGCAAAGGGAAACAGCCTCACCTGTCAGACCAGCTACTCTCAACGGGTTTTACTAGTCAATAACATACCCTGATAGCGGCTTTGTTGCAGTACACCCGAGTGACAGCCAGCCAGGTAGGAAGGTCAAGCATGTTCTGCAGAACCTCTTCATCGAGCTCGAGGTTGGACAGCTGCCCCTCCCCTTTGAGCGTACTCAGGTTAATCTTGTCCGGGGACAGATTCTTGGTGAACCTAAGGAAAGGGAACCAGATAAAAAGTTACAATAGCATGTTTGAGGAAGACTACGTGCAGCCTATATCTGGAGGAGGCTCGTATAACTTTTATCAGGGAAACACCTGACGACATCAGCATGCGTCACTTGGCCAAGATGCTTTTGAAGTAGTGCAACTGAGTGAGTCATCCTGGGAAACCGTAGCCGCCTTCTTACTAGATTCACCCAGCTGCACTCCCCATCTAGGTTAACCTCAGGAATATACTACAACCCCACACAGGGTGAATATTGCAGCAATCAGAGCAAATCAGTTTGTTCAGTAGTTTAATTTCACATAAATCACATGACTAAACACTGTCGTGTCAAATCGCCATGACATTTCAGACATCAACCAAGTCACCGCTGAAAAAATGCAGCAGATCAAATGTCAAGAAAGAGAGCTACAGAGTGTGGCCCCTAGTTTGGTTAATGGCATCAATTAAACTAATTTGTGAAAACATAATTAGGCCTAATACCACGTTGCACCTGATAAGCCCGACAAACCAGTCAAAGCTTAACTTTGACACTGAGCAACACAATAACGGCTCAACATTTCTTCTGTTGTGGGCAAATACCTGGGCCATTGCTTTCCTAAAATTAACATTTCATATCAACTCTCAGATTCACCTAAAGGGTGCTTGAGGGGTAGAGCTAGTTCAGATGTCCGAAAACACAAAACAGCTACGACTTGGCTGTACACCATTGAGTATTTTAATATGGTTTCCTTCTGCATTGGCAGAACATACAAACGCAATTTGATGGTATTTACAATTAAGGCCTACATTACAAAGCCTACTGCATAGTGGTGCTATTAATTATAAAACTAGCAATATGGGCTAATTATGAAGATTAGTGTGGCTTTAAGAGAACAGAAATTCCAGAGCTTATCAAAGGCAAGAAAGAAGTCTTTGTACAAACTTTGCCAAAAGAACAACTGGTTTTACAATGAAACAATCCCAAGATCGTTCTTAAATGATTACCATCAAAATAATTGCCCTTGAAGTGGTCAATTTCAATCCAGCTGTCTCTCAGAGGTTAAGGCTTTAGGTTCGGCTTGTATGTTTACAGCCATTAACAAAAAAAACCAAAAACTGATGATATGCTTTTGTCATCATCCTGCCCGTCTTAAAATTACCTTACTGTTTATTATGAATACACTCAGTCAGACATTAATACGGATGTTTTTAAAGCACAGGATGATAGAATAAACTGAAAATGGGTTAAAGTGATTATTTCTGGCAGCAGGATGCAAGATAACAGAGGAGAGATGCTTGGGACTATAGAGCCCATTTTAAGAACGGGCTGTGAACATCAGTGTGTGTGTGTGTGTGTGTGTGTCCTGTCACCTAGTTCCCCCATCCAGCTGGGGTGAGAGACACACAAATCAATATTGCTCTCCCCCCCCAACACATTTCTTCACAACTGTCAGCGGTGCCAAACTGACAGCAACAGAAGAACAAGAAAAATAATCACAAGTAGAGGAAGTAAGACCGTTTTTTTTTTTTTTACAAAAAAAATAAAAAAAGGGCTGCAGCCAGCTCTGGGGGAGATGCTGGAGGTGACTGGGATGCAATATGTGTCTACGTGTGAGCAAGGTACCAGATTACAGGAGCACTGCCGACTATTCTGACAGCAAACCTCCCTCCATTCATTCGTGTGCAGCAGGCAAAACAACTTGACACACGCATCTGGACAAACTCAACCTTCCCTTGAGTTGGGAAGCTGAGATGGCATCGTTTGTGAGCTGTACTGAGCATAAATTCAAGGAGGAATTATTCTTACGAAGCCAGATAGAGAGATAGATAGATAAGATAGATAGATAAGATACTTATCACATTTCCATTGTATGGTAATTGATATTTCAGGCCCTAGACCACTAGTGAGATAAAAAGATACAGCATATAACAGCATTGAGAATACATGCACTAGTAATGTGGTTCACGTTATTAGCGTAGGTCAGGCTGAGCTGGTGTGTTGCGTTCACGGTCCCCGTCCCTCATGCTAGTAGGCAGATGCTAACACCAACGTGGACATCAGCACCGCGAAGATGTCACACACACACGCGCGCGCGCGCGAACTAACGTTTGCTGTGTTGTTCGCAGGCAGCATCATGCAGCTGGGCTAACCGGCTAACACGAAAGCCAAAGCTACACACTTACCTTGACAGATGTTTCAAAATTTGCTTTTTAATAATCCCGGCCATGTCTGTTGGCGTTCGTGTCGCTCGGTGACAGCGGCGTCGCCCTCTACAATAAAGGCATACTAGCTTGTAGACGCCTCCATGTTGCACACCACCCTAGCTGTGTGCATCTTTTTTAGCCGCTGCTGGCACCGTACAGCCTAGCTGCTATTTCGCTACACCGGACTACCGCCGACCCCCTATCGCACTCTGAACACACACACACACACACACACACACACACACACACACACACACACACACACACACGGGAGCTTCAACGACACGACGGCGCCATCTGCTGGATGTTCAGGGGGAAACAGGCGGCTGAGAATCCCACCAGTCACGACGAAATATTTAACTGAAGTAAAAATAAAATGTTAGGCTGTGCACTGGTTACTGCAAAGTGACGTGTGTGTGTGTGTGTGTGTTACTAACCTGTTTAATAAGGTAGTCTGAGTAATGTAAATCAATATATTCTGTGTGCAGTTAATTGGTGTGCCTGAAGTGCACAGACGCAAAAGTGCCTGTTGTATACACTCCGGCCAGAGGTGGCAGTAATGCACCAAAAGCTGGATGCCAAGCGCCACAACAGTAGAAGGAGTGTCATAATTATGACTTTGGTCTCAGAATTCTAAAAAAAAAATTCAGAATTAGGAAGAAGTGTGCCTGTGGCCGGCAACAGTGGAGCTCACGGCCAGATGTTCTTTATGGTGAGTGATGGTAAAAAATGTCAGTAGCATAAAATATGGATATGAGAGCTAAATCATTAGAATGTCCCGAGTTTGTATAGTGTAATTATTGTGTAGTGTATTATATATTTAACATCTCATTAAAATTGTATTAATACGCAAGACTCCTTTGTGCCTGATAGTGTGTAGTGTGTGTGACCATTACTGTGTATGTGTCTGTGTGTGTCACAGACAGAGAGAGAGAGACAAGACAAGAGCTGGTCACTTCAGGCACACCTTAAACTTTCTGCGTAATTTTAGTTATATTTTAATATCCAAGGGACAATATGCCTTTGTTACAGTAGACATTGTCATAGTATGTCATAGTAGGAAAAGCACAGGCGTTACTAATAACATTAAAGCCATGACAGTGTGACAACAAAAGTGGAATTTAGCCATAATAGTGAAAAGGCCTATACTGCACCTTACTGTCCTACAGTAATACACGAAACAAACATAAATGGCATATTCCCATCACATTTTCGACATTGTTTTGCGTTATTTGAGGTTTCCTAATATTTGCACAACAGTGGTGGATTGAAACTCTTGTGTTACATTGCAGACTTTCTGAGAATTCAGTTAAAATCTGAGCTACATTCGGTTGGAAACCTGGCCATATACAAAACCTGCACTGCTTGGTTTCTGGGCGCAAAATATAATGACGCTGCCCTCGTCAGTGTGCTGTGTGCACTGTGCTTAATGGGAACTTGGAAGGCAGCGGGGGGGCAGAATAATTGTTTTGCCCCCAAACAGGTTCATCTGTCCACGTGTGCAGTATATAGAACACATTTCCCCATGTAGAAATACAGTATTGCTACGGAAACAGTATTTGATCAAAAATCTAAATTTAGCACAGGTCGTATATTATTTAATGGCAAACAATTTTAGTCTCACAGTTAATTATATATTACCATTATGAATGGATCTCAAATTCAGTGTGTTCTTTCCCCCACCAGGCTCATTGGCTCGAGGCACAACACATCATGTGACATGCGCACTCGGCCCTTGTTGTTGAGTTTGTTATGACAAGTCGAGGCCTCGGACTAAATTAGGAGCGAAGTCCCCCCCCCCCCCCGTCTCTTGTCCAGGCGAATCCACTATGGAGGGCATGGACCTGGACCTGGACCTGGATCAGGAGCTCATGCAGAAATTCAGCTGCATGGGCACAACGGACAAAGACATCCTAATATCGGAATTTCAGAGGCTCCTCGGGTTCCAACTAAACCCCGCCGGATGCGCCTTCTTCCTGGACATGACCAACTGGTGAGCTCGGTGACTCGTCTGGCCTTGCTGTGTGTGGTTCGTACGAGATAATAGATACTGTACGCTGGCGAGGCTTCTATCCGGCGGCTCTCGCCTGTGAAAGATATTTGTCGTTGGGAAAACGGGAAAGGACGTCGTAGGAAGTGTCCTCTCCTTCGGTGCGATACAGATATTACGTTGGGTATGTCAGCGTGGATGCAATGACAGCTAACGTTGTAGTAACGTAACTAGCGTTAGCTGAGTCACCGTGTGTCGAGACTTTTTTTTATATATATATATATATATTTTAATATAATTGGTGCATACCTGATAAAACGACAAATAAACTGTAGCTAACAGGCGCGTTTATGTCGGCTGTGGCAATTAAATGAAAATACATTTAAAGTCGGTTTTTTGTTTTCTTTTACGCTCATGTTTTTGGTAGCTGCTCAGGCTAGGAGTTGTAAGTTGGCCACTGCTTTCGTACTAAGGCAGGTACTACCAACGTAAGCCAGTCACTCAACTGACAATTAAATGGTCTTTAACTACTTTCTCGCAGTCTGTTAAACTGCTTATTCTGTTCATCTACGCGAGGGCGACTGCGCCGCGTTCACGGTGTCGACAGCCACGATGACCGAACGCTGCGTTATGTCTGCCTCCCCTCGACCACAAGCATTATTACGTAACCTCCTGACATAACGTCTGGCTCAAAGCTCACGCAGTGTGGTTGGTGCAAAACCTGGCGAATCTTAACCTCACTGCGCCAGGACAAACTGTATTGCTGTGTGCCACTGAGAGAGCGCTGCACACACTCACTGCAGGTGCGCTGCATTTCGGACTTCAGAATGTGACTTCCGGTTGACATATTTAGAAACTGAAACGGAAGGTGTTGGGGACGGAAAGGTCATTCTGTGAATCATCCCGTTTTCTGCGCATATGCAGTATTTAAGCCAATGCAGGTGTGTGTGTGTGTATATATATATATATATATATATAGAAGGAAGGAGCTGCTGTGTCCGTGCAGGCTGGAGCAGAATCACGTGATGCTGTGCTTTCTAAAAATATAAGCTGCTGGTTTATGGATGACCCAACATGTCACGGGAAGCAATCTCTCAGGGTCTGCAGGCATCTCTGTTGTTTGCCACAATATATGTATTTGAATCGGCCACTAAAATGTCTCCTGTTGGAATGCATTTCATTTCTTTGAGGGACCCAGATTAACTCCTAGGTCGTTGACAGTATGTCAATAGCTAAGACTCATGGGATGTGTTTGGGCTGAAACAATTAGTATCGCTTGTCTTATATGATTGTAAATTTAATATATTACCTTATAACCATGGCCTGGATTTCTGCCGTCTGTTGCCCCAGGAATTTACAAGCAGCCATCGGAGCCTACTATGACTTTGAGAGTCCCAACTTCAGCGCACCGTGCATGTCCTTTGTGAGGGATGTGACGATCGGTGAGGGCGAATCAGTTCCACCGGACACACCTTTCACAAAGACCTGGAGGATACAGAACACAGGTAAGTCTGCTGAAATAATAATAATATGATGCCAGACCTCGTACATGAAAGATAATTACACTCTCATGACATGTAGAGTTCAGCGTAGTTCCCTGTGTGTCTTCCAGGTGCAGAGTCATGGCCTTCCGGGGTTTCTCTGAAGTATGTTGGAGGAGATCAGTTTGGTCATGTAAACATGGTGATGGTGCGGTCTCTAGACCCTCAGGAAATGGCGGATGTTAGTGTGCAGATGCAGAGCCCCGTGTCTCCTGGCATGTACCAGGGCCAGTGGAGAATGTGCACAGCTACCGGACTTTACTATGGAGGTGAGGACAGCAACTGTGGCTTTTCCATACATATGCTCAAGAACAGCCAGAAACAATCAATTAGTCGATCGAGAGAAACATTGCATTTTGATAATTGCTTTATCGCTTTCCAGCAAATAATTCCAAACAGTCGCTGTTTCCGGCTTCTCAGATGTGAGGATTTGCTGCTTTTATCTGTTTTACATCACTGTAAAATCATTTGTTTTGAACTGAGCTGCCGACATGCAAATATTCGGCCAAGCACTGTAGTTAGCACTAGCAGGCAACAGCCTTTACTGAAGATGAAGTGCTAGGTAATTTGTATGATTTTCCACCAGTTAAAAAAAAAAAGACTGACTGGCCATTATCTTAGCACACACAAATTAAATTAAGAGCCATTCATTGAATTGATTTATGGCCTCCCGCATGTTCAACATGTAAGATGGATCCCAACAGGAAGTCCCTCAAGACTACTTACAAATTAAGAAGCCGAGGGATACTCGATTTAAAAATTATACTTAATATTTAATTTAGGGTGTTCATAGTGATAATTCCTCACTTACCACCACCAGTCTCCTAGTGGCTTTTAGAGAGAAATGAATTGCAGGCCTGGAGCTCTTTAAGGAGATGGCATGCGTGCGTGTTCCAGCTTGATTTTACAAGATCTAAATGATGTTTAAGCTTTGCATATTGTAACATGCTGTTTGTTTCTCTGGACAGATGTAATTTGGGTGATCCTGAGTGTGGAGGTTGGAGGCCTCCTCGGCGTCACACAGCAGCTTTCCTCTTTCCAAGCCGAGTTCAACACCCAGCCTCACCGCAGCCTGGAAGGAGACTACAACCCCTTCGCCTCGCCAGAGAAGAGCAAGTGCCCCAACAGCAACAACAACAGCCTCCACGATGCCAACGGGCATAGGGTCGCAGAGGAGCATTGGCAGGGGAGCCCCAACGAGCTGCAGCAAGATCAGAATGGACTTTCACACAACTCTGTGGATATAGTAGCAAACAGTCTACAAAGCAATCTAACAGTAGTCTCTTATAACCAGGTAAGGTCAAAGGGCAAAGATCTCCATACTTGTGATCCATGATTGGAGTTATTTTCTTCTCAAATTCGCATCATCACAGTGACAGGACGACTTCAACGACAACATGTTTCGTCTAATATATCTAAGCATCTAATGAGCTGAGCTGAAATATTCTTCATACTTTCAGTCATTTCATTGTAACCTTCCACAGAAAACAGTTCTCAGGGTAGCAGTATCAGAGAGGCTGACATACGTTGTTTGGTCACTTGTTGTCCCTCTTTATCATATTAAACTGAAGCTACGGAGGAATTCAGTCCTCCAATTTACTATTTTAAACAGATCCTTGAACAAACAAGACTAAGTGTCTACAGTGACACTAGAGGTTCTGTGAGGCTGCACTTAGGCGCAGCGGTGATTTGAGCTAAATGGTAAAATGTTTGCTAATACTAACGTTTGCTATGTAGCACTAAACACAAAGCACAGCTCAGGTTGATGGGAATGTCATTAATCTTGCAGGTATTTGGTCATAAACCAAAGTATTAGGTAAATGATGATGGTTCAAATTGCTTAAAAACACAAAGATAATCAAGTTTAAGACCACGTAAGACAAAGAAAAGCAGTAAAGTGTAACAAGAGAATGCTTGTTGTTTTTGCTTGAAAATGACTTAACGTGTCTCGCTGCCCTACTTTTTATTTTAAAAATCATTTCCCTTCCTTACAGGGTATACAGGAGCCCTATCCTTTTGGGCACTCTTAAATCATGGGACTTGTCACAGTGAAGCAGCACTAAACCGTACCTCTGGAGTCTGTCACACCAACAAGCGAAAGAAGAGGCTTTATCAGTAGCTGGTCGAGAGTGTGGAGATTCAAAAACATTTTATGCAAAGTCCAGCTACACTTTGAAAAACCAGAGGCCAATGCTCCTGACGTGCAGCTCAACCAACATCCCACAACCCACTGTATGCACGTGCGAATGCTAAGTTAAAAATGAGTGCTATGAGTCTTTTGAGTGATAGCTTTGTTCTTTTCTTTTTTTCAGAAATTTTATTTTCTTGTTAATTTTAGTTGTCAAGAGTGCAAATGAAACACGACAAGAGTGTGCATTTGTGAATTTGTGTATGTGTGTGCATTGTGCAACCTGAAAGAGATGCTTTGGAGGAAAAGCCATTTATTTTGCCAACTGATTCTCCAGTTTCTGCTCTGACTCTTTGTATATTGATTAGGTCTCTGGACCGGTTCCCTGTAACTGCAGCTAATAATATGGGAATCTGCGAAACAAACCATTGGACATAATTATTTATGTTTTATCTTGATTTTTTTTTTTTTTTTAATATACAATTTCCAAGAGAAGTGGAATGGCAACATCCCTCAGAAATATATGTAAGCTCACCTTCAAGCCCACCGGGTTTCTACATGGCTTGTAGCATTATGGGCAATAATTTGTATACTGTCATAGCAACTGCAATTTAAGCGCAATGCAAATGTTTTCCACTGGAGGGAGCCAAACAAACAAGATAAGCGCTACACTGACAAACAAAAGTTTTATTTACAGTATAGCTACTGTGATTTGGTTTAGTCTTAATCGTTGCACAGAAACATTTCTTTTCCTAAAGACAACAATTTTATTATGCCTTCTGTAGTAAACATGAGTTTTTTTGAGCTACTTACTGTACATGGAAGTAACCAAAACCCTTTATGAAATTGACTGATTTGCCCTGAAAGCTCAAAGTGAGACAGTGAAGGTTTCTTCCCATACATGATATAGAGTCATTGCTGGCACTTAACACATACACATCTATGACATATTAGAAGAATATTAGCAGGATATTCATTATTGGTAATAATGCAGATAGAATTAGATATGGCCCCAGTCATTCTCTGAATCTAACATTTATCTTAGTTTTAATGCTTGTATTCAGATTAAACACAAGATGACAGGATTATTGCGCACCATGCCATCAGACATTGAATTCAAGCCATATAGACATCAGTGAAAACATCTTGAAAACATGAATCTTGATTTTAAAGCTGTCTTGGACTTGCTTTTATCATCTTAAGTTGAATGTATTTGATGAATGTAGAAGAGTATAATGTTTTTGGAAAGATATTAATTTACCAAAAGATTCAACATATATCTGCATTGAACTGACAGTTTTATTATGGTAATTGTTGTTCTGAATTTTCCTGTCTCACACTAAAATGATGCTTAGGATGTTCCACGTTTGACTCTAATCATTGACAAGCTTCTTAAACACATTTGAACATTTGATCCTGTTTTGATAATTTTGGATGCAAACTTAACCACACCAGTAAAATTACATTAAAATGACAGACTTATGTTGACATGAAGAATTGTTACGGCATATTCACTTGCACTAACTGGCTGGTCTATGCACTGAGTAATACAGTACAGTTAAGTACAGTCAAGTCCTGAAGGGTTTATCAACTCTTGTGATTTCAGCGGTCATCCACAGCCACCTCATCAGATAAACACTCTTTTCATGAAGGCACGAACTGTAAGCCCCAGGGTCACTGAGCTTTGACAACATGATAATACCAGCCAATAAGTACTACAACATGTTACGTGCATCTCTGGGCTCCTTGCGGTTTCACAGAACGTTGTGCATCTCTTGTGCAGAAATGTTAAAAGAGAAATGTTTCTGCATGCCGTCTGTCAATTCATCAAGTGCAAAGTGTGTTTTGTTCCAAGTGTAATATCTCTCTGAAGTCTCCACTGACCAGATTGCAGAATGAATCAGTTGGCATTAGACTCATACAGCAGCACATTTATGAGAGTGAGGAAGTGCAAACAGATGAAAGCTTTTTGTTCCTGTGTGTTCGATGAATGTTTGTATGATTAAATTATCACTGAAAACTAAAGTTGTGGGCTTTGTGTCAATTTACAGGACTGAAAACCCCAATAGATCTCAAGTCATGCTTTTAAACAGCAGCTTTTACTGTATATCTTCACCATGTGTTTTCTTTGCTCCACTTAAGTCAATTATGGTTAGAGTTCTCTTTGTCTTTAAACCTTTTAAACCACCATTAGCTCCTGGGACACGAGGCATCCCAAGTTGTCTTCTCTCACACATTAAACATGTTTTCTTGTTACTTTTCAATCCAGCAAATTGCCATTGTTTGTACTGAAGTGATGTTTTTGCATTTTGAAGTGGGAATGATTTTATGGTCACTGACATGCAGTAGCGTGATTTACCAAATTTCCTTGTACACTGCTGCAAGTCCTTTTATGCTTTTATTGGGAACGGCATTTAACGGGCTTTTTAAAGATAATTTTTCCTCAAACACTCCCAGCCAGGTTTCAACATTCATTAGCTGCCCACCAAATAGTAAAGCACCACAGATGAATGCACTCAGACACAAGTGTGCTGCTAAGTTGAAAATGTCAAAATCAAGTCGAGTGCATTGCTTTCAGGTGTCACACTGGGCAAAAATGCAGTTAAAACTTCAAACCTGAAAGAGACACACCACGGCCAGTAGATGTACAGTATTCTCCCTTTTGCACTTGAAGGAGGTGACATGTTACAGCCTGGAGCTTTACCCATCATCTATTAGGGCCTATTATGTCTGTCAACGGCTCTGTCCAGTGGCAGCCCAAACTGCCTGGAGGAGCAATACTCATTTGACATTTGCTCAGGTTGAAGGTTGGATGTTTTACAGCAAGGCACCAGAGACATATGAAGGTAGAGCCGCAGACGTGAGATTAGCTGCTGAATCTCTCTTCGTAAAGGTCCAACTGACTGAAACGTTTCAGTGAGTGGATGCAGATCTTGCTTTGCAGGCAGTAGCACCGTACGGCGCAACTCTACGGCTCATTGCTCAACCCAAGCTAAAAGGAGACGCCGCGAGTGCCTTTCCGACTGCTGTCTCTAATTCTACAATTTTCAAGAAGGCCTTTAAAGATGATTTATGTGGGTGGATACACAGGCTGCAGCTCTTTAGAATATTTCAACACAACCGTACAAACATTACTGTTTAGTTTAAGCAAACATTTGCACACTTGCTTTCTCTTTCCCTCGCTTTAACTCTCAGTACCAGTTATTCAACTTTTCCAATAATAGTTTTTAACCTTTCGAAACAACTCTAACCATTATCTTCCTGTGGATGATTTATTGATGTATTTCTTGGATGCTCTGAATCCTAATGTGTCCTTATAGTCGGCCTTACTGGTGTCGCGTGAGTTAAAGCTGAAATCAAGCCTGCGCTACACACTGGCCGCACAGAGCGATATTAGTTATCAATTCACAAGATCCTCTCTCCTTAAGCAGGATTTCCCCCCGTCTTTAAGTTGATCCTGACACATTACAACAAAGGTTTGCGTCTACCTGCCACTAATCATCTCTGTCCCATAGTTGTGATTGATTAGTAGAGATGTTTGGGACCATTTCTTCACCATAGAAATTCACTTTCATGTTCGTCAAACTTGACTTCAATCAAAAGCTATCATATGCAAACAGTGTGCTAATCCTCTAACATTGGAGCGATTTGACAGTGCGTGCTAGTCAAGTGTTACACAAGCCTTGATAAAGTGTGATTGAACTTTTTGAAACGTGAGTTTCCTCCTACTGGCCCTGAGCTGTAGATTTATTCCAAAGTAAGCCTGAATTATTCTTCTCCGCTCGCCTTTTGTACAGAATGGGGAACTTTGACACAGTTACCTTGATGGATCAGATTCGATTAGATCCAGTTAGATTTTACTAATACTCTCGCGTCAGTAGTTTTGTGCTTTATTTTAGCAATGTTTGAATAGTACCCTTAAAACTACCATTCTTGCCCTCGCAGCGTCTCCCCAGGCTGTTAAGACTCACCAGGTTTGTTTACTTAATGATTTTTCCATACGAATACTGCCCCAAGTCATTATTAAGTAGGCACTTTGAGCAACCTCCCTCGTTGGGACACACCCTTTCTTTCAGAATTGATATGTCACAAAGGCACTGTGTCCCAAATAAGTCAAACTCTTGCCGCTTGGACCAGGAATTAAACTAGGTGCTTCAGTGGTTTGAGGGTAGGAGACAAAATCCTACTTACAGCGCATCCTCACCTGAGGGCTAATGGGTCACCGTCTCCACAGGACCTTGACATTGGTGCACACTTAAACTAAGACAGAGGAACAGTTCTGGAGGAGAAGAAGACTCAGCATTGCAAACTCTACTGAACCCACTTTTGTCAAACACTGACAAGGTAAGACTACAGTTCACAACACGGCTCAAAATACTGCTACTGCACTACAATTATTACCACCACATGATTCTACCTGCTACTAACACTGCTGCAACATCTATTACCAGTAGTGGCACAAGTATTCAGATCCTTTACACAAGTATGAGTAATAATACTACAGGTACAGGTGGCTCCTTCTGTTCAGGGGATCAAAACGTGGAACTCCATACCCACAAAACCTAAAATGGATCACAACTGGGATCATTTTAAACTCAAGTTGCAGTTTTTAAAGTCATAAAGGAATCTGGTGCTTGTCATTGAGTTTTGTGGTAATTTTATTGTGTCATTGTCGGTAAACAGTTTTGTGTCTTGTGCTGTTCTGTAGGTATTTTAGTGTTGAGTTTTGCATATTTTAGATGCCCATCTCGGGACAGTCATTGAAAATGAGCTTAAGCTATAAATGTTGTGGATTTGGTTGATTTTATACACTTGTCCCCCCCCAACACACACACCCCAGACATTTTGACATGTCACAAAAGTAAACGCACAGGTGTAAATAAAACAGTGAGATAGTTAAGATAATCAAGATTAATGATGAATTCCATTTAACTGCTGTCAGGGCTTGCTGGGACACTTAGAACGAAGCCATCGGTAATGTTGTTAGTAACACCTGTGCTTTCCCTGCTATATATGATATTGTATTATAGTATTGATTCATTGATACTCACACACTAAGGTGTAGGCTGCACTTTGATGTTGTAGTTGCTCAAGGTGGAGCCTGTTTTTTGCTATTTTAAACTGTGCAGTTGTTCAATCTAGAATATTGGCTCATGTTGTATGAGATGATTGCATGTTTGTTTATGTACATGTATTATTATTTATTTTTTCTAAAATCCTACAGTAACATGCAACGTAAGCACTGACTATAGTAACTAGAAATTATTGTAACTATAGTAAATTCAATTTTTAGTAGCATAAGTACAATGTTTGAGATATTTACTTTGAAATGTGCTTTTCCTAGTTACTTTACACCACTATCTCTTACTCACATTACTTCTACTAAACCAGTGGCGTGTCCAGACCAAGCGGGGCACTGACTTCTACAGGGGGGGCATAAAGTCTAAAGGAACTCGGACCCTCTTGGGGGCCAATCTTTCCCCCAGAAAGAATAGTTTTTATATTTTAAAGTTGAATGCATCAACCTGGTGCAAATTAAGAGCAAGATGAAGAGGCTAGATCTATAACGAATTTGTGCTATTTTTAACAGGATTGTGCTCTTTGTAAACAATTTAATCGTCTTTGGACGGGCCTGAACTTTAAACCAGCTCTGTGTATAAAGTAGTTCAAACTAGCTCCATCTCCACCTGCAACAGTAACGTGCTGCTGACACTCATATATCAGTATTAATAATCACATTATGTGTAATAATATATCATTCAGAGAGATGAAACCACTACTTCAAGCTGATATACTTAGCCCAAACAATACTGTACTATTACTTTAGTAGGATTTTACATGCAGGACTTTTACTTGTGAGCATTTGTACATTTCTGTATAGGTACTTTTACTTAGTATTAAAGGATCTGAGTACTTCTACCACTGTTTAATAGCCTAATGTCACATTCCTGTGTTTAAAGTTTAATTATCACAAATAGGCCTATCAGGCACATGTCACTGTATACTGTATATTACACAATACATTTAACTGTGAAACGTTCAAAGTAAACTTACTTAGGCCTACAAAGTGACACAAGACAGACAGTATTTATACAGTTGGCGTCACCGTCGTTGACGTTGACAATAATCGCCGTTGACGACAGGTTCGCTAACGAGCCAAGATGAAAGACCTGCGTGACATTATCATGAACATTGAACGAGACAGGGGAACGTATTTGCTTACTAACGTTACACAGCTGAAACGTTTTTAACCACAGTAGCAGATGGATCAGAAATTATACTCATTGTTCAGCGACAGTAGCGGCCGGAATCTCAGATTGCAGACTAGGAAGAAAGTTCGGGCCTCGCCAAACTGTTCAAACGAGGTCCCGCCTCTGACTTGGCCGTAAGCCAATCATAGTTTCGGATGGCGGGGTGGCGCCTGGGGTGGCCAATCAGATTCCAAGGGTGGCCCGTGCCACCCAAGGCCCCCCCCCTTTGGACACGCCTATGTACTAAACCCCATTATTATGCACACTACTGTAAATGTAAATGTACTGTAAATGTTATGATTGTAATCTTTCATAAATATCTGCTCACACTACTTCCTCTGCAGTTGTTAGGACTATACTAGCTGACTACACTGCCACCAATGGTACTATAACATTTACCTCCAATACCAGTTGTCCTACAAGTGCTCCAACCTAGAATGATTATAATATCGAATGGGCTTTCTTTATAATGATGTCTAGCTCACTGAAAGCATCAGATATTACTTTAAGTGATGCATTTCAAATTGGGATATAAATAATAATCAACTGTGATTACTGAGCATAAAACATGCTTTTATTCTGATAGTATACATATTTGTGATTGTATAAATGGCACTAATAATGCTTTGTAAGACCACAGTGAAACAAGAAATGTTTTGCATAAAGAAAAGCTAAATTGTGTGTGTATAGCGAAGAAATAGTGACATTACTTGTTCTCTCTCACTCTCTTTTTCGTGCCACCCTGCAACCTGTAGCAAACACACATGCACATGCACACACAGGCTCATGCAGACATACAGCCACATGCACGCAGACATTCTGCTGAACAGAGCCAGAACAGCTCACAAGGTGTGTTATCAAACACCTTTTGTCCAGCAAACAGTGGAATGCAAGGCAGCGATGAATGACCAAAGCTTTTCATATCGACTGAATGTCTCTCATATCAGTTTGGCCGCTTTCTAACGAGCTGTAAAACATAGCACTGAGTATGGGTCTGCAAATAATAGCCATGCTTTCATGAGCATGCTGCTTTCATTTGGGCAGCACAGAACACGCACACACGTGGGATTTATTAACATAAAGACATACAGTACAAATACCCGAGACACTAAATCAAAGCTACCCAAAAGCAAAGTCAAAACAGCTACACAAACATCCCAGGCTGAGAGGCAGGAAGCGTCTCTCCTCTGCTGCTCGCACCGGAGCCTTTAAAACATTTAATTTCCTGCACAGGTGCACCTTATTTAGCAATCAAGATGTAGCACACCTGAGCAGAGCGAGAGAGGACGGAAGAGGAAAAGGGACAAACAGTACAGGGAAACACACACACAGCCGTAACAACAGTCCTTCATACTCAATGTTTACAAAAAGAAAGGTAGCCTGGGAATAATATTCAGCATAATGTGTTCAGGATGAATAGAGTCTGATACAGTGAAGAGCATTTTACTCTTTATATCTGATTTGGTAAAGACTGCAGATACTTTCACTTTCTTCTCATGCATTTTGTATCTTTTGTAACGCCTCATATATTCTATTCTGCTCAGAGTAGCTGTGGATTAATCACTTTAAACTGAACCAGGTGTATACTTATATACTTTTGTCCAGTGAAACACAGCACCACTCCCAGCCGTTCTCTTACTCATGCCATGATGAATACACTCCACTACTTATCCTTTATCCACATGTTATATGTGTCCCACCCTTAATGCTGTATTCTATCAAGTTTTATATTGCAATTAAATTCTCATCCATCTGGATGACCTGATGATTTAGAAATTCTTTTTGTTTCTTTTTTATACAAGGCACTGGGTGTTACATAGTGATAGTACCCAAACAACTCCTTGACCATGATCACATGCATTTTGCAATTAGAGTAAAACTGACACGTACAATTTTTACTCATGGTGGGAGTTTCAATAAAGGCTTTGATCTGTTTATTTATCTGTATTCATGATCTAAAAGGTGGAGCAGATTGCTTTTCGATATTGTTGAATGTTGTTGAAACTAATGGAAGTTAAGGTCAGAATTTGACACAGGCTGAACCTGCTTTGACCAGGAAATTTCCACACATATAGATTCATGAGAGAAATTAAAGACTTTTTGCTTGTTTTTTACAGATTCTGGATTAAAAAAAAATGGAATTTTAAGTTAACATTAAAACACAATGACAAACAATGGCTTCAATGAATTTAACCGTCACAAAGGCTCCAGTTGGAATAACAGATTCTTTATTTCAAAGTAAGTCCCAGCAAAGTAAATACCACAGAACAAATGTCAAGTTTACTTTAGGATTGCTACTGTTTAAATATTGGGCATTTGGGTATGGTTTCTGCAAAGCATCAATGCAACTTTGTCTCACAAGACAGTGTCACTGTTGAAAATGTCACGTAGGATGTATGTCTGTCATGATAACATTTTATGGAAACAGCGCATTATTCTTCCAGTGTAAAACCAACCTGAGCATGGGGAGTCCAGGCTGTGAACACACGGGCTGCACTGCACACTCGCCTCTCTACACCAGCCAACCCCACACTGATGCCAGAATGGCCTGGCTGGACGAGGATATCAAACCGTCCCGCGGCTTGTTGGGGCTGCCTGACGTCAGCTGGCCAGGGGTCTACCTGCCCTGCTATGACAGATTAGCTATAGAGGAGAACCCCTGGGTGCTGAAGATGACGGAGGCCCCCGCTCCTGCCGCCCCTGCCGCTCCTCCCTCCAGGACTCTGGAGCTGAGCCCAGCCAAGCCCAGCCAAGCCCAGGATCCCCCTTCTGACATGGCGGGTCAGGTGGAGGAGCGCTGTCTGGAGCAGGTCCAGACCATGGTGGTGGGAGAAGTGATGAAGGACGTCGACACAGCTTGCAAACTGCTCAACATTGCACCAGGTAGGAGAGGATGCAGCTGGTTAATGTCATAATGTTATAATTACATAGAGACATGTGCTGTAGAAAGTGTTGGTAGAAGTTGTACTCTAATAAAATGAACCATCATCTTCATCATTTGTTTGTTTGCGCTCACATGAACATCCACAGTGACACAACTGATACCTGGAGGCCCTGCCCACCTTGTGCAAACGTTTCTGTTGACACAAGATCGTCTTCGCTTCTTATGAACTGAGTCTTTATACAGAGCCTTAAACTCATAAACTGCGTGCGTGATTATTTGCTTTTGTTACACCACATTCTTATCTAGTAGTCATAATCATAATTCCAAAGAGTAAGCAAGTCATTTAGTGTTACATTATCAATTAAGTTGCAGGACTTACCAGAGCAAGATTTCTTTTTAAATGGTCAGAATTAAAGCAGATAATATAGGTCAAGCTCAAGATGCGCTAGATTCTACATTTCCCAGAGTGCAACTAATAGTATCTTTACCTGTCTGGTATATGCCTACAAATTTCAAAGTCTACATCGCCAGTTTGTAATACAGGCTTTATGTTAAAAAGAATTGGCATTTCCAAGACTAAAATTAGATTACTCAAGTAAAGTCACTAAATCCACAGAAGAAGAATTTTAAAAACTGTTTCTACAGGCTGTGTAGTCACTCTGTCAGTGGTAATTTGACTTTGACAAGTCAGTCATAACACTACTTGACATTTTTAGTCTCTGAGCTCAAGCTTAGATAACCTTGATGTTTTCCCGTTTAGACCCCTTGGACTGGAGCCCTGTGCACCTTCAGAAGTGGCTACTCTGGACCGAGCACCTGTACAGGCTGCCACAGGTCAGCACGATGTTTCAGGAGCTGACCGGGAGGGATCTGTGCTCCATGACAGAAGCAGACTTCAGACAGCGCTCCTCGCAGTTTGGAGACATGCTGTATGCTCATCTGGACATCTGGAGATCTGGTGAGAACAACAGGGGCACTGGGAAATTACCCTATATCGACTTAGCAAATCAGGAAAGGCTGATTGTGCAGCAAACGCAGTGGGACCAGATGCAAATTTAAGACTTGGGTTTAAGTATTCTGCAAAATGATTGGTTCTTGTTTTTTGGTCTCTTTCTTTAGCTGCAGCAATGAAGGAGCGCTGCCCACAAGAAGACAGCAAATCTGGTGAGTTCTTGGTAATAATTAGACAATAGCTGGAATGGTTTCACTGAGTTAAAACAAGGTGAAGCGAAAAAAAAAGGCGTGACATCTGGTTTCTGAAAATCCCGCGTCAGCAGCTGATGATGATTCCTGGTCAAATGTGATGTGTAACTACCCCAGCCAGCCCATCCACCTGTGGCAGTTCCTCCGGGATCTGCTCCTGAAGCCTCACAACTACAGCCGCTGCATCCGCTGGCTTAACAAAGAGAAAGGTAAGGTGATAAGAGAGTCACACGTTGTGACTCTAAAACTGGATCATAGTTCAACACAACAGTTGTGTGGGTGCATGTAACCAACTACAGTGACTTTTATTTACTGTAGGTAAAATCTGACATTTTGACATGTCACAGTAGGAAATAGCACACGTGTAACTAATAAAATGAATAATGGCTGAATTCCATTTAGCTTCAGTTTCATGGTCTGGGTAGTGTGCACGCTGGCTCACTGTCACAGAGGCATTTAAGCCCCGCTCACAATGAAAAGGGGAAAACAACGAAACGCTCTCCATTGGTTTTGTATTGCATGAAGCTGCCTTTTTGTCCCTTCAGCCTGCTAGCAAACAGAAACATGGCTAAAAGCCGCTGTGTGGCGGCATGCACTACCAAAGTTTTTATAAGCTGCCAAACCAAAAAACTGAGCTTTTCAGAAGACAAAAGTGGATATAGATGTGAGGCATCAGCAGGAATAAGGGGAGAACTGTAGACACTCGTTATGTCTATGTGTGTAGCAAGCATTTAGCCACAGGTCAGCCAAACATCCAAATGTCAGTTTTAGGCTAACTGTATTGCTGTAAGTTAAGCTACAGCATTTTGACAGTATGCAACTTGTGTAGTGGAATGTGGCTAAATCAAAAAGCTATGCAGTTTTATCATTGTGTGCCTTAGCTAACTACAGTGATTTAACTTAAGACATAGACATAATGTGCAAAACAGCCCCTTAACATGTTTTTAGCTAACTACAGGCATTGTGTTAGCATTTCAGCCCTTGGTTGCATATTGTGGCGGCAACTGGTTTTCCGAGTAGGACGCGTTGAAGCTCTCTCGCTATGGCTTATTGCGACACTAACATAACAGTCTGTTATTGAATAGACAATAACAGAGCCATCGATAACGTTGTTCTTGCTCACCTCAGAAAACTGAGTACATTTGCTTCCTTCTGTCCAAAGGGATTTTCAAAATAGAAGACTCGGCTCACGTGGCCAGGCTATGGGGCATCAGGAAGAACCGACCGGCTATGAACTATGACAAACTGAGCCGCTCTATACGCCAGTACTACAAGAAAGGCATCATTCGAAAGCCTGACGTTTCACGCAGACTGGTCTACCAGTTTGTCAACCCTGTATGATGAAGAGGATCAGCTGATCCGAAGAGAACGAGCTGAGGAGGAAGACGAGATATGCTGGACATACAGTAGGAGTGACACAAACTCTGAAGCTCGTTCTCTCATTGTATTTGATGTTTCATTGCAATTGTAAAGACTGCCTACTGAACTATATGCACTCCTGCCTGTAATAATATAAATCTACTTTATTGTCCTCGATTTGATTTGAAACATATTTCATCTTCTAACTGTGGAAACATTCAAAAGAAATAACAAATACGCTAATTTGCTTTCTTGCCAAGATTTAGATGAGGAAATTGATACCAATTTCATATCTGTGTGGCAAATATGTAGCTGAAGTCAGCAGTTGGCTAGCTCAGCTTAGCATAAAGAGTGGAATATACTGTACATAAACAGTAAAGGTCCAAAGGTAAAAAAGTCACCCTATGAAAGCTCTAAAGCTCACTATTTAACACGTGAGTACGGGTGCTGGTAGGTAATTCATACGTTGGGACAGAGATAGGCTATTTGTTTCCCCGTTTCCACTCTTTGTGCTAAGCTAAGCTGACCGGCTGCTGGCTTCAGCTACATATTTAGCGTACAGACATGTGAGTGGTGTCAATCTTCTTATCTAACTTCCCAAAATGTTTAACTATTACCTTTAAATTTTTTTTTTAACAATGAGGCTTCTTGTTTTTCCCATTCAAGTGTTGAGAATATTTAGAAGTTGCAGGGCAATGCCAAAGTAATTTAATATTTTATAAAATCTGCCTTGATGGATAATCCTTTTTAAATTTCTGTCTTTGGGTTTATGTTCAGGATCTACAATAAAGCAATAAATTACCAAATGTTGTCTCCTTTAAAAGTAGAAATAAGGACTAAATCACCTGAACTCACATGTGCAGTCCATACAAAGAAACACACGGACACTAACTTTTTTTCTCAGCAAACTTGTTTCCCTTTCAAACCAATATCGCAATATTGACACCATCACAAACAAATTTGAGTCTGGGTTTTCATCACTATTGTCATTATTATCTGTGATCATAATCATCTTTATGCATATTTAAATGAACGTCTTGTTACATCAAGATGAACAGGCACTACACCAGTTAGGAGATAAAAGTACATCACTAACTATGAACATACATCTTCTAGACCGCTAATATAGGGTTTCCACAACATGAGCTGCTGTCCCCTGTGTGCATAAGGAAGAGATCATCAACATAAAAAAAAGCATTTACATGTACACCTTTTTACTGCCTCAACATGGGTCTCATTTTCAACTCAACACAGTTGTACAGTTACAATAGAATATAATCTTTAAATTACATCATCATATACAAATCTGACAGTGTGGGATACCGTCACGCTTTTATGATACACTGACAATTCCATTGCAATGAAATTCATACTCTATGGTACCTATTACTTAATATGTTTTCAATTGCTGTTATTCTAATGAAACACATTTACATGTATAACACTACATTTTGTCTTAATAGTCAATCACTTGCATTATTTTTTTTTTTAAATGTTTTTTTCTGTTACATTTACACAACCCATACACACTGGATGATGATGTTTTTCCCCCAAAATATTAATCTGGTAATGTCAATTATGGGTTTGAACTTGCATGTATGTGTGTATATCATGTGTTAAATGCACATGTGTGTATGTGTGTGTGTGTGTGTGTGTGTGTGTGTGTGCGCATACGCACATCAAGAATGTGGGACAGTTTGATGAGAGGAGTCCTTTTTGCTATGCTGGACAGCTTTACCCTAAGACACAACTTGTGAGCTGGTGATGTGTTTCTCCTCACGTGTGAGACCCAAACCTGTTAAATCCTGTTCCAGACACAGAGCTAAACACATCTGACTGCTCCAGTGAAATTGAAAAAACGTCAGGACAACTAAGTTATAAAAAGCATCTCTCCCATCTAATCAGAGATTTATGTGCAACTTGTAGCTAGATGACTCACTAATCAACATCTTATAAATGCAATTCCTGCTATAAACTTAATTTCTATGGAGCAAGTTAAAGATTTTAAAAAATAACCATGTGATACACTTTGTAAGAGTCATCTTACATGCAGTGCAGTACCGGTGACAAATGTACTCCCTGTGTCATTGCACAGTGTTTTGCAGACAAATTAAGTTTGGGTGGACTGGGAGGCAGCTACAAGTTGATCTTCACTGAAGCTGTTTCATGTGTAATATGTGAAGTTATTGCATGGAGAGAAAACAGATAGTTGATGGTATTGGGTCATTCTTTGGCTCAGCAGGGAAACGGGCCACATAACTAGTGCCATTTGCTAGGTAGGGCTTTGAATGACAATGGAGAAACATGTTTCGACAACATGCCCTCTTTCAAGCCCAAACACTAGTACATTCATGTCCTGTTGGAGAGGCTTCGATCTTCAGACAACCGTCTGTAGCACAGTAATGCAATGACATGCCTCCATTGGCCCCTCGCTCTCTGGAAGAAAAGTGCCCTGGCACAGGCATTGTTCAAAACCCTCCACTTATACTGCAGTGGCAACCTCAAGAAGATGACTTGATCCGACTTCGCTCTGAGGGAATGTATCACTCGTGTTTCTTGTTAGCAGTAGTGGATTAAAATGAGACCTGAATTACTGAACCAAGAATGAAAGCTTCTGCAGAAACTGCATCCTGGATTGCATGGAGATGACAAAGGATTTGTGATGCTAAGAAAAAATAAAAACTATGTTAAAAACAAAACAAACAAACATAAAATCAGTTCATCAACGAGCGTCCTTTCATGAAAACAGAAGCATGTGCATGTCCAGAAGGATGTGATGCTAAAAGGTGAACTCTGCATTAGTAGTTGAAGTGTTGCATCAAGTTGTAGCCTTTACGAGGCTGCAGGATTCAGGAAATGCAAGTAGTTGCATAGCACATGCTGCTATGCAAGTTCAGAAACAGTTAAAAACACATAGCACTGCACACACTGGAAAAGAGGTTGGACCAAAGAAAAACAAAAAACCGAGAAAAAGAAATAGAGGATACTGTCTGTGATAACTTTAACACTACACAGCATTCCCGATGTAAGAATGACAACTGACCACACACAGCATTAAAAATGCTACACAAAAATGGCATCACGCTGTATATACACAATGCAGGTTACAGAAGCTCGTCTTTGTTGAATGGGCGTAATTGAATATATTATCTTCCCATTTTCACAAGAGAACACACTGCAGTATACTGCAAGTTTAAATAAGCTGTATTATACATTAAATACAGCTACACAGCGAAGCAATGTGTTCCTGCGCTGTTTAGGTGTTATAGTTGACTGTGTATATGCTGAAATATCTGCTGCTCCTGTTTTTAAATGTGTAAATCCACCCACCCCAAATGCTGGATAAAATATATTATATTGATATATTGTCTTTTTTCGGTTACTAAGTTTTTAATTAGACAAGAATGCTCGGCGCATCTGTTGGGCAAGGGATGTGTTGCTCTTAAGTCTCTGGCTATGTGCGGTGCAATTGGACGGGACAGTTCAAGCTGCCTCCAATGGCGTGTCCTTGTCCAGTAACGTGACTAGATTGGCTCGACATAATTGGCCGGGTACAGTCCCTCTCGGCCGTTGTCCAAACGACCTCTACACCAGCCTTGCTCATCTTCATCCTCAGTCTTGGTCAGTTCATCACCTGTGAAGGAGACACCACTCCTTAATCACATTCCTTCCTTAGTGAATGTAAATCTAAAACTAAATAACGCTTCATATTTCTGCAAATTTGCAATATTTGATGTAATGTCTACGTGGCCAGTATTTTAGAAATATCATGAGTCCAAGCCTCCCCAGTAAGATTTGACTGAAATATTTTTTAATTGTTTGGGTTTTTAATTTTTCATCTACTCAGTTAAAGAAATTGTTTGACATTTTGTGACTGTTATTTGAGAAGATTGATACCGCTTCCATGCTTGTAGAGTACATTTTTAAATACTGTTTTTTATACTGGTCAGTTACTGCTTATCTTAGCATAAAGATTGGAAAGAGCTAGCCTGGCTCTATGTGAAGGTAAAAAACCCCCAAAACACCAGCACCTAGCAGCACCTCTAAAGTTCACCAATTAGTTTCAAGAAACAGATTGGAACGTAACCCCCAGGAATGCACAATTTGTCATTTTACACTTTTTTGTTAAAAAATATGGTATGACATGTTTATTAGTGAGCTTTAGGGGTTATCAGTTGGTTGTAATCTGCAACCTCACTGCCAGATGCCACTAAAGCTACACACATTTAAGTGTTTTCCATCTCTAATGAATTTCAATTAATAGAGTGTGATTAGGTGGTGCAGGTGTTTCACCCAACAATCAAGGTAAAGTAAATTAAAGCTACCCCAAGGATTTTTTAACCACTATGGAACAATGTTTTTATGGGTTCATGTGTTGTTTGTTCACATGAATGCACTGGAGCACGAGTGCAAGCACATGTATGATGCAATACAATTCCTGCCAACGGGTTCACACTATTCCACTGAACTACATGTGGAGGTGAAGCACCAAGAAATGCAACAATGTGCCAATACTGACTGCTATTAAACATGGATGCAAACAGGACAGGTTTCAAAATATAAAAAAAAAAAAGGGCTTTGCAATTCTTTCTGAGGAAAGATATGCATTCAACATTTTTGTTAGACCTCAGGGATATACACAGTACACTTTGGTGAGTAACACTGAATGTAAATAAAAACTCCGCATGGTACCTTTAAGAACAAAGAAACTCTAATAGCATTCGAATGCAGGTATAAGAAGTCTTTAAAGATCCCCTTCAGTCATTGCCAGATATCTTTAAGATTCTTTAATAACACCTTATCTGAAACAGTGTGGTCAAAAATAGGACGTGGATGTGCAGTGGGGGGGGATCAAGATGAAGATGCACAGCTGTGGCTTCAATAGTTATTTTCCTGAGCTCGTCTTTAAATTGTTAGTCATGTCACTGCGTGGGGCTCTAAAGCAGTTTTTCACACCATTTCCCAAAGAGGGAGTAGTGTTAATTGGTGGTAAGTGACTGCAATTTGTTTTCCATGTGGCTATTATTGACTAATCACTGCTATCATCCATAGAGGAAGGGAGCGTGAAGAAAAAACTAGAATAGAAATCAGGACAGAGTCTGTGATTTTTGACCACCTGTGTGATGGGACAGCTTATCATCTTATCATAAAACTCCTGCATACGGTGTCCCCACCCCTTTACATACATTAATATAAGTTCATAAATTGATTAGTAAACATGAGCTTAGCTGCATGACGGTACACAAAATCATATATGCTGGTTACTGTTTACTTTTTAATTTAATTACCTGCTTTGAAGGTGAGCTCATCCTGTTCCTGGCCTTCATAATCATAGAGAGCGCGGACACGGACCCCTTTCCCAGTGCTGGAATCATCTTCGAATGAATTCCCGTTCCCGCCGTTTTCGTTGCCAGAGTACGTGGTGGGCTGTTCATCGTCGGACCACTCAGTCGAGTAAGCTTGGTTTTTATCGTAGCTGCTCACGCTGGAGGACAGAAAAATGCAGGGTGACACTTGATGTTGAGTGACCCCCAAAACCTTTGTTTTTCAAAGATGTGTGTATTCTGTGGGAACCAGCGGGCCTGGGAGTCAGAGCCACGGAGCTGCACGTATTGAGAGACAGACTAACACATTGTTGGTTTTGGCCTGTTCACGAGATTTGTTGATAAAAACAGAAATATCAGTGTCACCAGTGTATATATATCCTTTAAGAATGAAAATTTGACTAAAAGAAATATTATTCACTTCATGCAATTTAAGAAAGGATCTTTGTCAGAAAATATAATTTCCTGAAAACATAGAGTGTGCATCAATGTGAATTGAGGTGATCGTAACCAATAGATTTAATTGAACTAACCTGCTGCGATCACCAGGTGGAGCCACATGGTCAGTGCTCGGAGTGGGTGGGGCTCCGTCCGGTTTCTTCTTCTTTGGAGGAGCACTGGCCTGCTCTGGGTTGTATTCCTGGAGAAAAAGAAATGCATGAAAGCAGAATTCAGAAGAAGCAGTAAAGGAAGAGGAGAGGTTTCTCATGGTCTCTTATGAAGGTTTAATGTCGTACCTCAAATGCAGGCCAGTTCATATGCATCCCAGGGCCATGGTTGTTGCTGAACCACTTCAGGTCCTCTTGTGTGTTTGCACCCAGGATCGTGCGCTCCAGTTCTCTGTATATTGTGGCGTAGCTGAGCAGAGGGAAAATGGAACAAATAGTGACAATGAAAGTGCCAGAGGAGACCTGGGGGGTGCTGCCAATTTGGCGACAGAACCCACAATGTAGTTCAAATTCTGGGTTGAGAGAGATCCAACATCAAGACTATCATGACAAGTGTCTCCCTGAGTTTTCTGCTGAAGCTGAAGCCCTTGACAGCTGAAGTATTTGGCCTGAATAATCCTAATAATCCTTTACAAGGATATTATTGTTTATGTTACCACAGTTTTCCCAAATCTCTGCAATGTGTAAAAGATTAAAACAGGCACATTTTCATACAGGAATAACCAATCTGACTAGGTTACATATAGTAATCCAGTAAGACAATGTTTTCTAAAAGCAGTCTCTGGTAAAATTAGAAACATCATCGAGTATTTTTTTTCCAAAGCTGGAACATTAACTAAATAGATGCTGTGTCGAATTGGAAGAGGTGAGCTACAGCACGTTGAAAACGGAAAGCTAACCCATTTCATTTTCATAACTAGATTTTGGAAAGATAAGTGCATGTTCCTCCTAAAGAGTAATACTATGCTGTAATGTCTAGCAGTGGAGCAAATGCCTCACTGCAGTTTTATTCAGTTATCCTGGAGGTATATTTAAACATATTTAATCTGTGCGTGTTTCAAGCCAACACAACCTCCGAGGAACACACTGAGCTGCCTTTTTGGAAAAAGAAAAAAGGGGAAAAAGAGATTTATGTAAATATATTTAAGAAGAAAAACTAAAACTTGTGGTCTGATGACTGTGGTCATCATGATCATACTGAATCCAGAAAATACGCATATACTGCAATAATATTTTTCTCTTTTTTAGCTTTCATAACAATGACTTAAGCTCATTATACTACACAAGTGAGTGTAAATTTGTGCTTTTATTTTCAGCGGGCACTTATATATGAGTCATTATGGATGTAGAATATAATATCAATTCACACAAAAATGTATAATATGCTGACTTTGTCTTCTTATAAGAGGAGTTTGACAATAATTTCTGAAAAAACGTACTGTTATCTGATAAAGCGGACTCCTTTAATCTCCTTTTGTGTGGATAAATACGTGTGGCGTTTTATGCCAAAATATTATTTGATGGTTGAGGCGGAAACGCCACTGGATTCAGTATAAATAAAATGAAAATGACCTAAAAATTTAAATGCTTGGACGTGTCTTGTGTTATTCTATCTAGGACACTTTGGGCACCCACAAAAGCAATTTCTTTTAAACTTGAGCTATCACATGTTTTCTTCCCCCAAAAACCAGCCGTTCGGGTGAACACAAGTGGAGTCATGGATAAAGTGTGAAATGGTTGAAAAACAGCAAAGGGCTTGAATCATCCATGGCAAGCAAAGGCAGGTTTGGTTAAAGAGCCTAAAAATCGCTTTGCCATGGGTCCTGGCTTTGTTGTCCCATGCGGGTTAAAAACAGCCCAGAATATGACAAGCATTCACTCTGAACAAAATTCACTTTGGCAGAAACGTCACTGACTGAATCACCAATTAATTAGTGCTGTGAGACTGAACGCTAATGAGAAACGCATGCCTGGTTGAGAAGTGTGTTTTTAATCAATTTGAAGTGAACTGTACTGAATGTGACACAATAAATCAAACTCATCTATTGTAAATTTGTTTGCAATGTAATTATTTCTGATTAAAAGTAAAACAACAGTATGCAATCATGCTCAACAAATTATTTACCCATGTTGCATACAGTACCACTATGAATTTTAGTTAGAAAATGTTGTAATTTCCATCCATCCATCCATTATCTGTACCGCTTATCCTCAGAGGGTCGTGGGGGGGAGCTGGAACCGATGGCGGGGTACACCCTGGACTGGTCGCCAATCAACCACAGGGCTGACACATAGAGACAAACAAACATTCACACGCACAGTCACATCTACGGCCAATTTAGAGTCATCAATTAACCTAAGCTGCATGTCTTTGGATGGTGGGAGGAAGCCGGAAAACCCGGAGAGAACCTACGCCGACATGGGGAGAACATGCAAACTCCACACAGCAGGGCCCCAGACGACCGGTGGGGTCGAACTAAGAACCCTCTTGCTGTGAGTCGACAGTGCTAACCACTTCTATTCACTGAAATTACATCTAAATGAAGGGGGATTAACAACACTGCAGGGGTAAGACTTGATGCTGTAGTAGGAAACATACAGAGATGGTGGTAAAACAGAAGAATATGTAGTAGACCAACATGGATACAAAACCACATGAGGAAAAAGTGAGTCTCTGAGGTCTAAGGCCTCTCATACAGTATTTCACTAAATCACCTGTCAGAGAAAACACAGTCAGTGATCCTAAACCAGCAGCTCTGTGAACCCTAAATAAAACGGGCTCCTTCCGCCCGGCTAACCTTGGGTTCTCTGTGAGGTTGAGATGGCGCTTGATGTCCAGCAAGGCCTCCTTGAGGAAGGTCAGCCTCTTGACTTCGTGCTGCTGGCACTGGTCAAACACCTGCTCCATGCTCTCCATGTACTGCGGGGTGCACTTGTTCAGCTCCTCCAGAGACTTCTCATACTTTTCTTTAGCCTGAGACAGAAAGCGGAAAACACACTGCTGACTGACGCCTCTGTGGAAAATAAACCAGCAAAGGAAGAACCAACAGAGTCTAATTATGATTTCTATTTTAATAGCTGGCTTTTTCTTATTTGTAACTTGATATTCTGTAGTAAAAGTAAATAATCGCAAATTTACATCCCCAAAGAAAACTTAAATGGCCATTTAACCCATCGTTAAAGGGTTTTGCGGTATGTCGTGGCACTGTGACAATGTTGTAATCTGTTCCTGCAATCGAAAATATCACATTAAAAACACAAATTACCCACTTTTGCCTTTGCAATGCGCACATCTATTACAACACAATATCTTAAACTGCTCCCTTGGATAAGAATATGTCAAAAGCCTGATCAATTAACCTGATCAATTGACATTTGAAACCCTGCCAGGACGGCCTGGACCAGCAAGATAACACAGGAAGATACTTGTCTAACGTGTTACATCAACTGACCAATGTTCCAAAAAACAACATTAAAAAATCCGATTTTGTACAAATATTTTACTGGAATATACACCAACGGATAGGTATGTTTTATATGTACGTGCTTGTGTGTGTTGATCTGCTCTTTATCCGACATTCCTCAACAGAGAGCAGAGATCTCCTCCTCCTTGACATATTTGTTGCTCACTCGCCTCAAACTAAACAACCTAAAAGACTTTCATCTCTTGATTTGTATTTCCGGTGTCGTTCTCACCTTCTGCGCATCCTGTTTGCATTTGTCCACTTTCTCGTGGAGTTTCTTCTGCTGGTCTGGTGTGACAGAAGCCTCAGTCTTGCCGTTGGCCTCTCGGGCCGCAGCCAGCTTCTCCTCCTTGCAGGCCATGTGGTACGCTTTCTTAGCCGTCTCCATCTGTATGTCCAAATGCAGGCATTGTCAGTATCGCAAATACATGATCTGATTTGACCAAAGGAACACAAGGGAGTCACATTTACTCCTCTCAAAAGGAATGACCTTGTCCAGACAGGATATTTTAGTGTTACTACTCGATCCAGTTCAGTGGTGGATGACATCATCTGTATAAGTCCTTTTTTGTTTTCATATATCAATGCACAAGGAAGGAATTCGTGTTTTCCATGCAATGTCTAGAAATAATGTGTCCAATAGAGTCTAAGGCCTTTGAACACAATGCTATGTCAATGTTTTTTAAAGTTGTGGGCCGGACAGCAAAACAATGAGCTGAAACTGAAAATAATGCTCGTTCTTGTTCGTTTACACTCAGGACAAAGACGTTGATTCATAGCCGCTTGTTCCCATCCCCCTCACCTCCTTGAGCTTTTTGGCCCACGGCTTCTGAGCCTTCTTGAAGCCTTCCTCCGCCTCCTTGGCCTCTTTGAAGCCTCCGATCATTTGCTTGTGATAGGCTTCCTTCTGCCAGTTCTTCACTTTCTCTACGTCATCGTTCACCAGGCCGTTCTTCACCTCTTGGTGCAGCTCACTCACCTTGTCTGCCTCGGTCATCACGCCCAGCCAGGCTCTCTCCACGGAGCCGTACTGTGGGCCTGGGGGTCGGGCAAAAATGATTCATTCCAGAAAGATTTAGTGCAAATATTACCAGACTGCAAACATCAACGTGTGCAGCTTTGGAAAATTGAAAGACAGTGTAAAGAGCAAAAATTTGTGGAGCTATTTATTTGACTGACCCCATCCCAATTGCTGACCTTTCTCAATGAGCTGCCTCCATCTCTTGGACCATGCAGTTAGCTGATCGCCATAGGCCTTTTCTATCTTGGCACGTTCCTGCAGGCAGCCCATGAGGTCGTTGCAGAGCCGATGGCCATCATCAAATCTCTTGACAGCACGTTTGTAGTTCCCCACCTGAGAACACAGAGACAAACAGGCTGAAGGGACAGAAAACAAATCTGTCTTTACATATATGGCAGTGGGAAATTAACCTACGAAAAAAAACCTGATAAAAAAGTATCTTTATACTTTATATCAGTGAACACTCATTAAAATATATTATCAAAATATGTATGTATGCTTTGAGATGTATATGGTAACATGGAGGAAAGACTGCCTTTTCTTTTAGATCCTGCCACCTTAAAAAAGCAGTGGCAGGCCGTGTGGCTCCGCCTCTTCAGTGCCTGCAGGGGGCGTGAGCTCATGGTGCATGATGAAGAGAGGGTAGTGAGAGGGGTGGGGGTTGCTCGTGCCTGTGCATGTGTAGTTATGCAATGACATGGGCTTGTGTTTGTTTGTGTATCTGTGTGTGTGCACCCAAACTGTGACTGCTTTAATCCTGTTGAGTGGTGTAATGCAGGCAGACAGGGATAGACGACGAGGGAGAGAGACAGAAATACATAGAAACCACAGGCTGCGTGTGTGTCCGCAGTAAACACACGCTGCCATATGCATCGTCACACAGCCGCATCTCGTGGAGAGAGCATGTCTAATGTGCTCGCTGGCTGCAGAGCTGCACTGCGATTGGTCCTGACATGAGCATGCATGTGTGGTTACTGTTTGAGATGAGAGAGCTGCAGGGAGACAGTGAGACAGGTGTGTGACAGTATGAGGTTTGGCCTGTGTGACAGATTGCCACACCACCACCAACACGCAGGTGGACTGGTTCTGCATATGAAAACACCACTTGAGCGCCTGTATTTGCGTATTTATATTTCTGTTTTATTATTATTTCATGGTTTTATTGAGTTTGATTGTGCTTCCCAGCCCAGTATCAAATACCAATGTTTTTGATGGCATAACTGGAGAATTAAAGCATTTATAAACCATGGGCTGACCCGAGCTGTGTTGCTAATATACAGACGCTATAGGCAGGTGCGTGTGGTGAAAGGCCGCCTCAGAGTGGCTCATAACTGAGGCTCTTTGTCTGCGTCTCTGTGGCTAAGAGCCATCACACAAAGAACACTCTGTACTGAGGGAATTCATTAACGCTAATTTGGTAAAAAAGCACCCGCACACACACACACACACACACACACACACTCACACACACACATACACAGCATCTCAGCACAAGAGGATGGGTAGAACTTGTATGCTATTTATGTTTGTTGTGATGTGTCCTGTGATGACAAAATTTACAATTTACATTCTCTTAAATAAGAAACGATCGCATTGAAGAAGTGTCTATTAGGTTTGCATTTTTATATCATATAATTTTTACATCTTTATATCATCTTTTTATCGCTTTTATGGGTTTTAATTCTTTTAATTTTAATTTATTCAACTTTTATCTTTATCTTGCTTTTGTTTTGCTTTCTGAGTATCCTGTTTTTGCTTTGTCTGTCAAAGCACTTCGTAAACTCTGTTTTTAAAGGGTTCTATATAAATACATTTATTATTATGTGATATTTACACCTTTAAGTAAGAATGACAGCAAAAAAGCAGTGGTTATTATCTGAACACATGTTCACCTTATTCATCCACTTAGTTTGTGTCCAAATTGTTTAAGTAAATGATGGAAATCCATGTGCACCAAGAAAATAACATCATTCTCTTTTGGGAACATGTATAACGTTTTCAAAGTAATTAAATGAGTTTTTCATAGCCTGTCTTCATGTCTGCCAGGGAAACAGACACACAAAAAGAAATGCTTAAAATATAAATGAGTCCAAGTGAAACTAAATCCACACAAGTCCAATTTGTTTGGCTTTGTAGCTCATACTTTGGGTGTACTATGAGTATATTCATTTTTATCACTCCAAACTTTAATGTATTTTTTCCCCTGGCAGGAATGGGCCTCATTAACGCAAACACAGGAAAAAAAATGTTAAGGCGGTCTGTGAAAACTAATTTAATAACTTCAAAATGGTACATGTGCATGTTCACAAAACAAGAGAAGAAAATGAGAATAATGCAAAGAGCTGATTCTTAGATGATTACTCTTCATTTTTTGTTCCTCTATCCTTTATGATAAACACACTTTCTTCCTTTTTTAAGCTGATTGTGTCACGTATGCATGTAATGTCTATGCTGTTATAGTCAGGGTCAGGTCACCTTTAAGAAGCTCTTGATTTAAAGCAATAGTGCCAAATTTTGGGAAATACGCTGAAAGACTTTCTTGCCAATATAAGGATGAGAAGACTGATACCACTCTCCTACGTGTCCATTTAATATGAAGCTACAGCCAGCGGCTGGTTAGCGTAGCTTAGCATAAAGTGTAAAACAAAAAAAGGCAGATTAGAGAGTGGCAAAATTTGTATTTTCCAAAATGTTAAATTACTGCGTAGTGTAAAATCATGCTTAATTATGTATTTCTGCATTTTTTAATGCCTCAGTTGTGGATAACAACATCAGGAGAAGTGACCCTCTGCCTTGAAACTCAATGGGTATCAAACAGCTACATCTCTACAACTTCTGAGACTCATTTTCCTGTGAAAAGTGGTGACACTAATCTCATTTTCCAGATCAATACAAGGCAAAGAGCGGGCTAGGGGGATGCAGGTTAAAAACCCACGAGAACAGACGTGACGGCGCATCTGTACCTCCCAGAAGCTGTCCATGGTGTCGTCAGCAACCACACTTTCATCGTAGGAGCCAGACATTTTCCTGGATGTGGCAAAGCACTCTAATGACTAAACCTGTCCTCTGCAGCAGAGCTGGGTTCCTCATGCACTGAAAGAGACAAAGAGAACAACAACAACGTGAGACGGTAACAACACTACGCAAACACAGAAACAAAGCAGTGCAGTGCATGAGCACTGGAAGGGGAGAGCCATAATCGTGTAACACTGAGGAAAGGCAGTGCAGCAATTTTCCCTGGCAACCTTTCAGCATGAGGGTTTCTATTTGAGACGTTTATAATAATGAGATAAAAATAGTCCCCCTTCGCCACGCATACAGCGCTGTGCCCTGAGGAATGAGAAGGGGCATCTTATATTGGCGTGTCCTAGAAAAGAGCGAGCGAGTGGAGCATCACACAGTTCTGACCCTGAATCCGTCCACAGGGCATTAATTCATTCTTCTGACACAGTGCATCTGGGAGGTAGTTGAACATCACTTTTGTATAAACATGGAATCGTGAAATTGACACTTTTATTATTGTTACATTGTTAGTATATATTTGCTTTCCCTTCTTCTGTCCAGTCTGTTGTTGCTATTTTACAACAGCATATACTATGTTTTCTTCTATTTCATGCCATATTTCTGAAATTTGAATGAAATGTTTTGTCATTTTCACAGCAATATCAAAAAAGAAAGAAGAAAAATAGACAGTTGGAAATCAATTTTCTTCTAAATTCTCCATAAAATTTGTTTTCTGATTATATTTAAGAGAAAAAAACCAAAAGAACAAAAACAAGGCCAGTGAAGCAACAACACACCTATAGATGTTGTTTAATGATGTGGTTTAATCACCTATTACTTTGTAAATGCTCCAGAATACAATTCCTGCTGGATCTCCTCCAGCGTTTAAGGTGATTTATATTTATTTGATTGATGTCTGGTCGATATCTTGCCACCATGGTTAAAGCAGAGGAGACCAAGAGACGCTATATTGGTATTGAACTCTGTTTGAAGCCTAATCCATTCTGCTCACATGACTGATGGCATTTCCTTGACAGAGAGCTCTTCAGTGCACTGCAACAACCAATATGACAGTGCAATATATTGTAGGTGCCTGATGATGATGATGATGATGATGATGATGATCCTGCTCTGACTTGGTTTCTTACTCTTAACAAATAAATACCATTTGCTGTGGTTATTATCTAATTCTGCACATGGCCCAACAGTGCAAAACTCTATTATAGCTTTTAATTAAAATGATAAAGAGATTTGCAAAATGTTATGAAGAGCACAGTGCATTAATTGAGTGATTCTTAATATGCACGGTCCAAATAAACTGAGTCTGCACTCTACAGTTTGCTGCATCGCAAGGAATAGTTTGTTCAAATATTGCCTCTGTACTTCATCCTTCAACTTCCTCCTGCAGTCAAGTGCAAGCTAATTCCTGCAACATCCTTCATCCCTGGAATGAGTCATGAAAGATGACTTTCTGCATCAGGCTCAGTTTGGACTGGCCTGACCTCACTTTCCTTATACACGATAGAACAACATAAACAGTCCTGAAACTACAAGGTCAGGCTTATGAAGGGAAAGTTGCAACACACTCCATGTTTTCACAGAGGAGGGGTGGGGGTGTGTGTGTGTTCTACTCATCAAAATGTTATCAGGGGAACAATTGTACCCAGTGTGATTGGCTTTGGTTTCAGCTGCAGAACAGGCAATCTATTCCTGCTCAGTCAGTGTTTCTACAGAACATCAACTGATTTAGCCAAGCTGCATTTTATCAAAGACCTTGCTTACTGTCACCAGCCATCACGCCAGGCTGTGTAACAGTCATGGGCTGTTTCAACACTGAATAGCAAATAACTATTTCACGATTTAGCAATTTTACCTTCAGTGTCTGAATCAGCAGCAAAGTATTTTTCTGGTAATTCAACTTTTTTTTTTTCCTGAAAAGAGGGCTCGGAAAATAAAAGATACAATGTTTCCTGTGCACTCTACTCTCCACGCCTACGAGGATTGATAAAAACATCTGACTGAACATAGAGCAATACTGAAGGTTTTCCTAATCCAAACATTGACTGATAGTGCCCTAATCCAGACCTGAATATATCTATTATTGTCTAATCTGTAAGTACAGTGTAGGCAAAGAATACAAAATCAAAGTATGCATGAACACACTTTGACATGTTGACACAAACAATTCTTCTATGATCCCTTCTGTATTCTTAAGTCAGTTTGTTGACCATCATCATAGCTTCAATCTTGTTAGATAAAGTTTACAAAGCCCACATCGAATTTGCAGTTTGAGCCATCTATAATCCCTGCAGCACTCCACTGACTCCACATCAGTTTGATCGATAACTCCCTTCTTGAAAAATAGAGACATGACCCCTTTCTGCCAATCCACACAACAGTGAGGAAGCATGTTAGCCACCCTCACAACCTGCCCAACAAACTCAAGAACCCAGTCTTTGCATCAATAAAGACAATTGATGATAATGAAGAGAGAGTCAATTCTCACACTAACCTCTGCTCAACCCCCTACATTACCCAACTCTTCCTCCTGTCCACAGGACATACACTGCATCTATCGAAATAAGGAGTTATCTAAAGGAATAGCTTGATTTTTTATTATATACGCTTATTTGCTTTCCTCTGGCTCCGCTGCTGTAGCTTCACATTTACCGCACGGACATGAGTGGTAGTGAACTTTAAAAATCAATGGCAAATACCCCAGTTGAACTCACCATTGGGGATGATATTCTTTTGGCAGTTGGATGTGGTGTGCTGTGTTGTACTCTACCATATATGCACATGTGTAACCAAAGGGATCAATAATATGCTTAGAATAAAACCCACTTGCAATGATATGTGAAGGTAACAAACTGGCTCATTCTCCTGGGTATCATCTGTATGCATTTACCATACATGAAAAACTCCAGAAGGCAAATGTGCTGCTGTGGTACTTTGATGACAACAGTGCTTCCACTTGGTGAGATTAGTCTGAGGCTCTCTCTTCAGTAAATACAGACATGATCATAGAAAAACAGCATAAGACACCATACTGTAGGCCTCAGATCCATACCTTAAGGATAAAAAATGCATAGTTTATATTTAGTTGAAGACATTAAAACTTGGCTATGTCATGCAAGAGGGCCCCGTGCGGCTACACAGCCCTAAAGCAGCATGTCTTAAGCTCAGCAGCAAACAAACACCATTGGACCAGCTACCTGTCCGTCAACCCAGCCCTCCAATTCGCTTCTGCATCTGTGACTACAACACCTAGTGACATCAAAGCCAGTTAAGCTCCGGCACGATGCCAGAATCCCGGCTCATAACAAAACCAATGTGTCTAGACGATTAGTTTACACCAAGCCTCACACACTCAAACCAATATAACACTTGATGATGTTTAGAAAGCGTGTAGATTAAAATGATAATTCCCAGCTAGCGGTCAACACATTTTCATAAATTCCACAATCTCAAACTAGACAGTAGTCAAATTATTCTACAGCATGGATAATTACACGTACATGTTTGTGAAGGTGAAAGGACAAAGGGCAAAGATAAATTACTACTAGTATGGTACTGATGGTGTTGTCACTGGTTGTTATTTCTAAGGACAGCGTGGACACGAACGTCATCAGCCTTAGCTCACAGTTTCGGTCCATTGTGGGAGACTGCCGTGTGTCCACTTAGATGGATAAAGGTGGGGGGTGAAAGTGGTAAGCATTGTGGAGAGGGGCTTACTGTTATTGAGGTCAGTCCATCTCAGTGGCTGTGAACACACCTCAGATTCCCCGGTGAGGAAGTCATAGTAAAGACGGAGCACAGTTTCTGATATTACTCAGGTTTTAGCAAAACAAATTTGATATAAATGGAATGATATTAATATAATATGCCTGTATATAATGCAAAAACACAACCAAAATATTGAATATATTTATGTTATAGTTATATACATATTTTTTTTCACTTATATAACTAAAATATAAAAATAACAGCTGGTCTGTCTGTGCAAGCCATCGTTTGTCCATTTGGATGTGTCTTTTGGTTTGAAACTGTTAACAACCCCCTCACTGACCCAAACACTGGCTGATGTCAAAGTAATCCCTTTAGCAATTTCAAGTCTTTTAGGAGTCTGCTGTGATTGCAGAGGCGGTATTGCTGTCTGAATTGGATGAAATACTACAACTGAAACCTTTGCACATTTTAAAGTGACTGAACATTCTCCTGCACATTTACTTACCATGGCTGGCTCCATCATTGAAAAATAAAAAACACAATCCCAAAATTTGCAATCAAACTCAACTCCTTAAAACGACGTATTCCTTGTGGGTGTATGAATTTGTTGTCCTTTATAGTTGGTTACTTCAAATGGTTAAGGATGTGTTGCAAATTTTTATTTTTGCAGCTTTGACCTCTGTGGCCAAAGTGAACCCAGAGAGGACGATAAGTCTGACCAAACCAGCACGTCTCAGAGGATGAGGGATAATCCCGCAGTGTGCCACTTGAATAGCTTTAGAGGGGGAGGGTGCTAGCGAGGAAGAAGAGCAAAGAAGCAGATAGGAACGAGCGAGACGGAGAGACACAAACTGGAGAGAGGAATGGGGATGTTGATAGCAAACTGGAAATATGACATTATACACTGACAGGATAGCTTATATTGTTACTGCATAGGGACATTAAGGTTGAGAGTGGTGGCAGAGAGCGTACAGATGAGGAGTTCAATTGCATCACAAATGCACTGCTGGCATATGCGGCACTGCACTCACTGAGCTGACAGCTACATGACACAGCTAAATGCTGCAGGTACCTGATGAACATGAATGCCTTTAAGAGAGTTAAAGGGAAACCCTGATCCAGGTGAGACGGATGTCCCCGACACAGTCAGGAGGTCCAGTGTTGACAAGCCTTTCAAAGCACGCAACAAACATGTAAGCTTGTTACAGTAAGAAGATTTCCGAGAGATGAACTAACTTTACCCCAGCACACTACCAAGCTCACTGTGTCCTGACTGATTAGAAAACAAAGACGAAGTTGCTGACTGAATTTAGTGATTCCTTTTTTCGCTTCAGTAATGTAAGCAAATCAGCCATGGCTGCACTTCAAAATGTATGTGGCATGTTAAACATTTTGAGAAGTAACTCTACTAAAAGCCCACAGCTGATATTTTGACATACAGTCGGTTTGGATTACATTCTGGCTGTCTGTGGATTCCGTTTGATAAGCGCAGCATGCCTTCCTCTCGTACTGACTGAGTAAAAGAGGACACACAAGGAGGGAGACAGAGGGAGGTCTTTCATTGAGACATGAGCAAGGAGGGAGTGACAGAGAGGAACAGTGGCAGGGAGGAGAAGAGGAGGGGAGATGGAGATTGAGGTGGAGGCAGGGAGGGAGGGATGTGAGAGGTGAGGGAGACGATCAGGGAGCAGTGTGCAGCGAGCTCAGGATGTAGCGTGGAGCCGGTCAGAGAGTCACACTGTTACTGAGTGGAATAGAGAGAGCAACAGGGCCAGAGCGGCAGCTGAACACATCAGGACAGAGATGTGATTCATCTCACGGTGCAGCACGGAATAAGCAGGCTGCTGGATGTTGCCTGGAGACAGAGCTGCCTTGTGCAGAGTTCAGACACGCCGAACAGCCGAAGCCGTGATTAGGCCGGGCCATGTGAGCGATGCTTTAGATGGGAGCAAGAAGGCTGGTTCAGCGACGCAGTGTCAGCTGTCCGTCCCACAGTCGTCTAGTGGGACATCCTCGAGCATGGACGTGCGCCAAAACACACAGGAGGTGCGACTTGTGAAGTGCGAGTGCATACCGAACCAAAAGAGAGAGTACGGAAGAGCAGAGAGTCATTCAGCACGAGCTAAATAAGAAGAGGCAGAGCAGTAAAGACAGAGATAGAGGGGAAGTGAAAGGAAACCAGTGAGAGCGGAGGGTGAGGGGTGGTCTTGTCTTGTATTTATCAGCTGAGCATGTAGCACTGTGAGCCCTGTTCCCTGCTCGCTGGGGCATGGAGTAGGAGAGTCAAATCTGAACTGACGCGTCCATCCACACGGGGAGTCTGCAACAGAATTTAGGAAAAAACAGCCCTCGTCTTCTCTCTCTCTCCTCCATCAGCTAACAACTAGCCTGAAGCCCGTGAAACAGATGTATACGTAGACAGATTTGTTGAGAACCACGATGAAGAAGAAAACAAAAAAACGAGTCTGTGCTACTTATGTGATTTTCCATCGTAAGGGAGTCTACAGCCGCGCTAGCAGCTCTGTGAGAAGGTACTTAGGCATAGTGCTGCTTTGAGCTAAATGCTAACACATTTTGGTTTAGCATGTTTAGCATGCTAGCATTTGCTGATTACCACTGAACACAAAAACGGGAATGTCATTAGTTTTGCGGGCTTTTGGTCATAAATCAAAGTAATGGGAAAATACACATTTTGACCTGATGATGGCGCAAGGTGACAAATGAAGGGATCACCAAAGATCACAAAGTGACAACTCATCCTGGGGAGGAGGCACAAATGTCTAGACCAAATGTCATGGCAATCAATCCAATAGTAATAGCAAAAATGTCAACCTGCTGGTGGCGCTAGTGGAACTGTCAGGAGATCACCAAAGTCATTGGGATATAGTTAGTTACATTCCACCACCGCATACATGAACGGATGAGGGTGGGACTCTGCTTCACCCTCAGCTACGTAATCCCACTGAGAACAAGTGAGACTCTTATAACCTGTAGCTTTCAATCTGTCTTCAACATTAAACTCATCAGATGTTCTGCAACAGAACAGCTACTGATCAAACACACACTCCGATCTGTAATGTCTCTTTTTGATCACACCTGCCCGACATTGTAACAAAGCAACCCAGTCCATAGATGCCTTTGCATGTGCAGGCCAGCTGTGTGGATCATGATTTCAAGCAAACAATCGAAGGATGACTCAGCTGTCTGAGCGTGAAGGTCTCCAGAAGTGCTCTGGGGCGCTGCACAAGAATCAAGCTTCTGCATCCTTGTTTGTTCCTTGTGGGGTGGGTGTTCCTTTCCTTGTGCCCTTTTTTAATCAATATCTATTTTGTGTAACTGAGTGAGTCAGCCAGGTGTGCTATTGCTCAGCTCCCCGAGCAACAGACCACACAATAATTCATCAGCACTGGAATGTAAATAACAAAAAAGACGAAAGCATCACTAATATTACACTTCATTGATTTCTGTAGGGACGCATTCTCTTCATCTTCCCCCACCCCAGAGGGAGGTCATGGTCAGTTACAGGTCATATGGCGCTGATAGGGATTGCTGACACACCATGCTGCCTGTCAACTGACAGCCCATAAAACAGTTTTTACTCTGGTTCAACCTCCCATATCTGGTTTGATGCAAGGACTATTCAATATCACCAGAGAGATGAGGTAATATCCTGGCACTAAGAAATGAGTTTATAGAGTACAATGGTTTTGGAAAAAGAAATAAAACTTAATGAAAGAAAGAAACTGAAACTAGTCAAGCAGTTTATCAAAAATAATTTATCATAATAACAGAATGTCTCTTAAAGAGAATGAGCCAGATAATAAAGCTAATAAGAGTTAGAGACTCATTCCACTGACTTTGATTTTACACCTTTGGCTGACAGAGGTGAAAAAAGAATGGTGTGAGCATGAATGGGCCTTATTCAGTTAGAATAGTCTATAATGCTGTAATGTGAAAATAAAACAGCTGCATTCAGGAACGATCACTGAACAAGAGTCTTCAGCCACGCTAGATGCTGTGTCAGGCTGTACTTATACACAGCTGTGCTTTGAGCTAAATGTTTAACGTCAGCATGGTAATATGCTCACAATGACACAATGTTACCATGCTTCTCAGATTAGCTAACATTTGGTAATCAGCACAAACACAAAGTACAGTTGAGACTGATGGGAATGTCATTAGTTTTGCACTTGAAGGATAATCAAGGTGTTAATCAAATTTGAATTGTGACCTGTTGGTGGCACTAGGTGAAAAATAAGAGGATCACCAAAGTCATTACAATTCATCCTGACGAGGCCATAATTATCTGTACCAAATGTCATGGAAATACATCCAGAAATTGTTGAGACATTTCACTACAAAAAAAAAACTGTCAACTTGCTGGTGGTGCTCAAGGTAAAATCAGTATTCTTTATCCTCTGGGGACCAGGAATGTACCAATTATCTTGACAATCCACCCAATGGCTGTGGAGATAACTCAGTCTGGACCAAAGTGGTGTTAACATCAATTGTCAATTGTCATCAATTGGAAGATTTCCTGTTGGTGGTTTTATGCTCCTGTAAAGTTCAATAAAAGAACACATCTGAAATACAAATTTAATAGAATTTAATAGAAGTCATACCTGTTTAAACTAGCAGCAAGAGGCTAAAAACATCCACTATACTATAGTAGAATAAGTAATAATATAGTAATAGAATACTGTATATCGCTATAGTCGTGATGACATGACTCATTGTCTCTCTAGCCTTGTTTACAACTGTTGCTACAAACTAGGCATTGTGCAGACATTACTTGAAGCATGACTCTATAACTACACAGCATTGTTCAAGTTTATTCAGAGCATTTCAGTTCATAGGAGAAATGTGACAACATTTCCAACTGCTGTGACAGCCTACTTGAAAAGTAAGTTCCTACGAAGTAGTGAAGACAGAGGTGTCATAAAGTAGCAGCAGCAGGATCCAGAGGTAAAAGGTGTATTTAATATCTGCTTAGATAAAGTTAAGTTGGCTGCTAGAGCGTTTCCAACTCTTGGATGGCCATGATATAAATCTAACCCCATAGAACTACTAGCAAAAGCAAAGAAAACAATCTACTGACAGACGTCAAAGATACAAGACTGAGCGCACAAAAACGTCATGACAGAATTACAAATCGCAAGTAGCATCACAGTGAGAAACAGTCAATCACCTTATATTCTGTCTAATGAAGGGCTGAAGTTGTAAAAATTACTTTCTACTTTGGTCCAGATTGAAATATGTCGAAAACTCATGGATGCTCATGACATTTTGTACAGATATTTATGGTCCTCAGCGTATGAATCCTACTTTAGTGATTGAGCTTTCCACCATGAGGTTGATGCTGTATTTATTGTTTTGAGGGGAATGTCCCTCAGGATCCTCTCAGGATCAATCGTAAGAACTTTGTTGCTATATTTTTCATCATCAGGTCAAAATGTTAATTTGTCCAGTACTTTGGTTTATGACACTAGACAGCTGCAAACCTAACAGTAAATGTTAGCATACTAACATGCTAAACTACCACGGTGAATATTGTAAACATGTGAGAAAGTGAGAGAGAGAGAGAGAGAGAGAGAGAGAGAGAGAGAGAGAGAAAGGAAGAGAGAAAGAGACACACAGGAAAAGAATATTGAATGAATGCCGGCTGGATCCATCCCCAAATTTGTCTGTTAAGCGGAAACATACATTTTACAATAGGCAGCGCCTACACACACACATACATCCTCCCCCTCTGCCCCCAAACACACATGCAGGCGACTGAGTTGTGATTTAACACAGCATCCCTAGCGCTGCTGCAGTGGTTATGTAACTATCGAGCCTCTTGCCACAAGCCTCCTGGTGAAAGCGTGGTAAAGACAGGGGGGAATAAACATCCGGGAGAGGGCCGAGAGAGACGGACAAGAGAGGCAGAGAAGAGCAGAGGAGGGAGAGACAGACATATTGTGATGGGTGGTGATGAAGGAATGAACTGCAGTCATGCAGCAGTGGCTGTGAGATGGAGCAGAGAGGATGGAGGCTTTGGTTCCAGTCCAGTATTTCCTGATGTCCAGGCAGACAGAGGGAGCAGAGGAAGGGAGGGAGGAAATGAGCAAGGCAACAGTCAATCTAGGAATGTTGCTCTTCAAACACACACACTTTCCGCCTTCTTAGCGTTTAGACTGCCTGATGCTGCGCTGAATACTGATGGGCTGCTTTCAAAGGCATCGCCTGTACATGTGTGTGTAAGTGTGGGGATTTATGAGGTATGCGGCGAGTGGGAGGTGGTGTTATTGAAAAGGAGAGAGTGTTACAGATCATTCTAACTAACAAAAGGGATATACATCTCAAAATATTTAAAACAAAATCAACTAATAAATAAATAACAGGTTTTTAAATGTTACTGCCCCTATCCATAGAGGAACTTAAATTTAATTTCCTTTTTCAAAAACAGCTTCAAGTCTCGTTAGTAACATCCTTTGGTTCACTTTCTAAAGTTAATGTTACACAAGTAACTGATAAATGAAATGTTTTCATTCTGACTTTGAAAATCATTTGGAAACCTGATGCTTCTGATGATAAAACTGTACATTTGCTTTTGTCTGTACATGAGTGGGAAAAGAGGAGAGGCTGCTTACACGGCAAAATCAGAATCTCTCACAATCAGCTGCATTTAATTTTTTTCACTTTTGAAAAGATGAAAAGATTCAAATGATATTTAGAAAAGAGTCCACAATCACCAGCATGCTAACATTTTAGAATTAGCACACAAAGTACAGCTAAGACTGATGGGAATGTCATTAGTTTGGCAGGTACTTGGTCATATAATTGACCTGATGATGGCACAAGTCAGAGGATTACTAAAGTTGTCACGATTCATCCTGAGGAGAACATAAATGTTTGTACCCAATTTCATGGTAATCAATCCAATAGTACAAAAGTAATTTTACTGAAAATCGCAAATCTACCTTATGGTGTTGCTAGGAGAAAAATCAGGGGATCACCAAAGTCATTAACATTCACCCTCTGGGGACCATGAATGGCTGTACAAAAGGTTGAATGACATCTTCATCCATAGAGCCACAATATTAGCAGCCTACAGACCACTGACATAGCCAAAAAATATTGCCCTCAAAATGCAGCTAACAAGCCAATATATGAAAAAAATTTTATGGTGCGTTGGACACCGTGCCAATGCAATGAGCATCTCCTTGATACAGTTAAATCATGGTAACAGAAGACTTACAGGATAATACGAGCAACAGCACCAGTTTAGTCAGAGATACTTCAACTGAATGTCCAGACTATAATCATCTTACATCATTATTTATACCCACCTCTAATACCCAGAGGCCGTATAGGTAGTGTAACTGACTGATTCCACTGTGTTCCCAGTGACAGAGCTGGAGAAGGAAGACCTGATCCTCAAATCTGACTGGAGTTGCAAAAATCAAGGGCTCAGACCCACAACTGGACCAGGACTAATTTACGGTGAGAGTCAACTCACGGCAAACAAGCAACTTGACTGGTTGAAGACACAACGCTGGACTTAAAAGCAAAACCCTGATCAGATTTGAACAGGAAAACCATCATTAAATAAAGTCAGTGTAACTTTAATTTTTACACATAACATGCTTTGAATTGGCACATACCTGTAGTGTTTATTTGAAGCAGTCTGGGCAACAGATATTGCCAGTTTGGCTATGGATTTGGATATGGTCTAATCATGAGCCAAACAAGTGCTGGGGGTTGCTAAATAAAGAAGAAAGGAAAATAAATAAGCCTGGTTTAAATGTCTCTGTGTAAGAACTGGCGAACAAGCCTGGAGGCAAAAACAAGCCACTAAGCCTGGGCGACCTCCCCAGCTGGCACGAGGCGGGAGCAGTGATCAACTCTAAATCTGATTTTAAGAAATTAGAGTATCACTATCCTACTTTCCAGAATTTATATAGGCCATGCGGCAATGTGTGGTTGAGTGCAGATAACACGTGAATTAAATAAAATGGTTGGTTTTATTTGATTGCTTGCTCTATAAATGTAATTCCTGGCTATGCTGCAATCACAAAACTAAATTCTACTATCCTTTTCCTCAGTGGAGCTGGAGGTTATTAAAATATAGGTTAAGATTATTAAAGATGTCATGTATTATCACCTCAAAGACTACAGTTGATGTATGATATTCCCTACAAATAATAATAACTGGATAGAGAGTTGTTTTAAATCAAGACTTTACATTATGTCGCACCAAGACACCTAAAAAAGCTCTGTCCAGTGATTCAGTGAATAGGTGATATCTTTTGTGATAATATGAAATAATGCCTGGTGATAATTAGAAAATAAAGAATCAAATTGGTACATCTTGTCCTTAAAGATCCCCTCTAGACCTGTTTTAACATGCATATAAATTGGTCTACACTGATAAATAATTTGTATCTGATATGCTCTTTTCACAAAAAAGGTCAAATATCTTGTTAAAATCTTCTAAATGACATCTGCTCCTTCATTAAAAATCCAAGATCTATAAACGTAAGTCGAACTGCTGGACAGCAGGTGTTTCCTACTTCATTGTAAAGTCCATTCTCTTCAGGTTTCCACATCACACTTTTGCAAGTTGAATATTGGACCAGGATTAGCTTGCAAACTATTTGTGATGTCACAAAACTACGCTTTTACACTTTTTTTCCAATAAGCTCATAGAAACCACTTTCAGCCGATAAGCGTGAAAACATGCTTCTAGTGTCAAACTCTGCACATACTGTACATCATTCAGTACGACGAAGCTCAAACATTCAACTGAAGGAACAAGAAGAAAAACACATTTCTGAGTGGAGGGGAACTTTAATTAAACTTTTGAAAATAAGATAATTGAAAACTAAAAATCCCAAGATGTAATGAGCCATTGCGTGGTTAAGTGGTTATCTATCTTTTCAATAGTGTATTTGTGGAGATGTTGTTTTAGAGGCAAGAGAGTAGAAAATAATGTCTGGACAAGACTACTAGGTACAATATTGCTGCTATATTCTTCTGACCCAGCCTCCTCTCCCGGCCCTAACTGCACAGGATCCCCGGAGAAGTCTTTCTGAACTGGGCCATCATGTTCTGATGAGCCTTCTTGCATATGCAATCAACAGTGTGTGCTCATCAAACAGCTGCTTAACCTCCCTGCTGCAGCGAGGTGCTGTCATAACCCAAAACAAAGAGATCAAACTACACGATAATCACTCCTGAGCTATCAGTCTTCCCGTTGACACAACGAGAGCTACTCTTAGTGAGGTAGCAGAGGCAAATGCAGAGACAATCTCCTCTAAAAAAAAATAAAAAATAGGCAAATTTCTAAGAGAGTCTAAATGTTATTCCTACCCAGAGAGACTACAGATCAATGGATACAATCAACCAGCTGAAATGCAACCCTACAGTAGTGTCTATAATGTGTAACCTGTAATAAAATGCACAGAGTAGACCACAGACAGAACAATTCAATATAAGAGTCTCAAATAAGAAACAAAAATGACCTGTCCTCGTTATCCCGCTGACAGACTGGAACACCCTCATGAAATATTAACAATTGACAAAGAGCTATTAATTACCTCAAGTGGTGTGTTTAGCATTATAAATTATAGAAAAGGTCCTTAAAAAGCACTTGAGTCTGTGCTAAAGCCTGTCATGGTCCTCTGGCTGAGCAAACAGGAGGATTTTGGAGAACAAGACAGCACAAACAAGGGGGGGGGAGACAACTCACCTTCTCCACCAATGGGAAGTCAGGTTTCCATAAACCTTAGAGACAGCTGTTGGTCCCCTGCAGGAGATCACCTGGGCAAAGAAAAAAACAGGAGACGTTGGATAGATCGGTCCTTGTATTATCAAGCAGCGGTGAGTTTAGGTGCTGCTGAGTTGCTCTTAATGGGAACATAAATGGAAATCGGCCCAACACATTTGGAACAAAATGTCAAAACACCAATTATCTTCAAGGAGGAAAAGATATTAAGAGATTAGTCGAATTTCATTTTGACTATCACGAACCAAGGGGAGATTAGTAAACCCTGACACCGTGGGAAATGTAATAACCTCAGCCTCTCTGTTTCTTTATGGTTGTACACTAATAAACCAGATGTTGTACATTAATGCAGTTCATGTTAATTAGAAACCAATCCATGTTAAAGTCTGTTGTTCAATATACAGTTAAAGGTGATTATGTACTATATGGTCTAAATGGGGTGATTCCTACAATGATTTTTGGGGGGTTTTGAACAATTTGTGGCAGCAGACAGCATATGATACTGATGAAAGATGAGCAAGTAATAATAATGTATATATTCAACATTCATTTTAAATAGTGTAACCTTTTCTGCTGTCACAACACATACCACATTTTAATGGTACGCAGCCCGCACAGCGCACACAGCTCAACACTGCTCACACACATTACAAAACCTTAAACAGCAATATAGCTTGTGTAAAAATATCACATAGCATTGAAGCTCACCAAAATTGCACACAAGGAGGAAGTCGCCTATTGGATCATATTAGACAGATGGCTAAAAGATAAAAATGTGACTCAAATCTACAGTGTTTTCCAATAAGTGATAATCAGTGAACTCATATATATTTAGATTCGAACATTTTTTTTAGCTAAAGCTAATATTTTACCTGATTTTACTGTCTGTGTTTAAATTACTAGACCGTGTAATATAAGCCACTATGTTTAAATCCTCCCTGCAACTCCCCTGATACCATGATTGTTTCAGACACTTGTACTGGGATCGTCCAGTGGATCATAGTGCTCATTTTCTACATGAATTGTTCCAAGTTACAGGAAATAAACATAAAAACAAGGGAACCTAGACTCCACAATCTGTGGTGTGATGCACTTTGAAACACATGGACTGTAGCTTCATTTACTGCAAGAACAATTAGAACACAGAAAATGAATGAAACATTTGCTGTTTCCAACTTCTGAAATGAGAAGATCTGCTACTTTCTCTGTTTTATATCATTATAAACAGAATATCTTTGGGAAATACAAGCAGTCTGAAGATGTGATTATTTTCTTTTCACAATTTAATTAATGTTTGGATGGACTAAAGTTTTTTTGGCAAAGACCACGATGAAGCAGCTCATCATCAAATGAAGCAACCTGAAATGTGGGCACCATGGGATGCCTGACAACGAATTTGGGACAAATTCATGTTGAAAATGCTGCGTCATGGTCACTTTTTGCCACTGGTGTTTTTCAATCTGACTATTCGTGATTCTGAAGGATACAGAGATCGGCAGTCTCCTAATGACATCCCAGCATGGACTGTCAGTCCAGCTGGCTGCAGTCTCTGATGCAGGTGAAATGATTATTCGATTTTGATGGATCATTTGGATCATTCTTTCGAGCAATAGTGCCAAAAACTATTTGATTCCAGCTTCTTAAATGTATTTAAGAAGCATTTGGTCATTTTCTTTATCATATATAATAGAAAATAAAATATATTTGGGTTTTAGACTGTTGGTCAGACCAAAAAAACAACAACACACATTTGGCAACGTCACCCTGAGCTCTGGGTAATTGATATGGGGCATGTTTCCCAATGTCCTGACATTTTATAAACTAAAACGTTAACCCGTTAAATACTTGTTAGCTGCAGGACTAGTTTCTGATGAAGAATTTCAGACCAAGCAACACATACATAGCATGATCAGCTTTACTGTCCAGTCAAATAGACAACATTATATCATCTGTCTCTCCCACGCTATCCCTGAGCATGTCCATGAGAAACACACCCTCTAGTGTTCAGAGCAATGACCTGAAACTGCTGCATTCACAGGTACATTCAGCTGTCGCCAAACAATGCATAGACAAAACCCCTTTGATGCTGATCAGCACCAGCATCAATCCGTGATTCATGCCCCCGATTGGCTCACTGGAACTCCATTTTGAATTGGCCAAGACATCACGAAACATACCAAGTCAGTCCTCTGCCTCACATTCTGCCACAATTCCATGATGATGATGATGATGATGATGATGATGATGATGATGATGATGATGATGATGATGATGATTCAGAATAGGCAAACACTGACATGTGATGACGCTGCACGAAAGACACCAGATGACACGAACCTCATTCACACTCTTCTACAAGACCTGTCTGAGTAGAAAACTAGAGACACATCACCCACTGATATGTACCTTCTGTAGATAAACTTACATTAAATGCCATTCCTTGTGTTTGATAAAATTAGCCTCCCAGCCTGTTGATATCAAATTTAGTCAATTGGTTATTTCATCAAAATGTAATGAAATAAACAGACTATCAGCAGCGTCTCACTTCTGTTTGTCTCTCTGGTGTTTAGCGTAAAATCCTACACATGGAAACAGACAGAAAAACAACGTCAGATTCTTTATGTGGTGCGAATGGCGGCGTGATCATCTCCAATGTCATAAATCTTCCACCAAGGATAGAGTCTTCCCCTGTGTGTGTCCTCCTCTGCACTGAGAGAAATGAGACACTCCAGCTGCCCTTCAGACTCTCTGTTCTTACGTCGCCTCTTTTTTCACACCTTGTCAGACACCACTATCGCCTTTTTTAACAGAGCAACAGCAGCCTTTAACCCTTTCATCGACAAGCACGTTGAAGAGGAAAAAACAACACAACCCCAGTATTTCACACATTGTCCTCTCTCCCTCACACATGACGTCTCCGGACCATCCACAGACACCAAGGACTTGACAATGTGGCACAACAACAGAGGCATATGTGTAAAATGTGAGATATATATTGAGAGAGGCACGACCAAATTCAGGTCTAACCCAAAACCTATTTTGGACTCCTTGGACGCATGAAAAGTGATTTACACGTATCAGTATTCTGCGCCAGCTCTTCTATCAGCCCTCACATTATCTTGATGGATTTTGATGAAACATAAAAACCAAGTGTGACCAAGAGATGAGAAATCTCATCTGAAGAAAAAAATATTATGTGTTAAGTACAATTAATTTAACTGGCAGCAGTGTGATCAGAACAAAGCAGGCCTCGTTTGTCAGAAGTCCCGCACCTATTTTAGATATCTCACATTACAAAGAAGAACAAACAACCAAATGACAATAGCTTGAACTGCAGCACTTCCCACAAATCCCACGCTCCTGCTAATCCTTTGTCAGTTAACATGGACATGGCCAAAAAGAAACCAAACTGTAGAGGATTAAAAGCAACCTAAAAACATTCAGCAAACCTCCTAAAATGGTTTCATTTTCACTCCCTGGGTTAAGCTTGTGATACTCTATCACCACGTTCCCTGTGGTAGACAACCTTCATGCCACAACTGCAACTGCCATTAGCTTTTAACGGTTAAAGATAACCACAGATCAAGCCAGTGGTTGCATGAGTGCATGAAAAATTAAAGGAACGTTTTAAAGGTGGAGGCCACTGACATTTTTTCCCCTCCTGCTCTTTTCTGACTGTTTTCACGAATTTTGCAATTGGCTAGGGTCAGTGTCACTACTGGTAGCATGAGGCGACACCTGGACCCTACAGAGGTCTCCCAGCACATTCTCAGGAGCATGAAGGACACATCAGACTGTCCAGGAGCTCAGTGATGCCCTGGTCCAGGTCTGAGAGGAGATACCCCAGGACACCATCCGTCGTCTCATTAGGAGCCCCGATGTTGTCAGGCAGCATACAAGCATGTGGGGGCCGTACAAACTACTGAGGACCATTTTGAGTTGCTGCAATGACATTTCAGCAAAATGGACTAGGCTGCAGCATCATTTTTTCACTTTGATTTTTGGGGTGTTTTTGAATTCAGCCCTCTGTAGGTTGATCATTTTCGAATCAAATGATGTGGCTTCCTTTCATTCCTAACACATTACCCAGTCCAAATCAGTATGGATATCAGCATGATTTCTTTTTTTCCCTTTGAGATCTGATGTGTTTTCAAAGTGTTCCTTTAATTCTTCTGATACTGTATATATAGCAAAACCACTGATCAGAAATCATTTTTAGTGAGTTTTAGTGTTTTAATCAGTGTGGTGTGTTGAGTATTTGGAGAGAGAGACATTATTTGTTTTAAGTATATATGGTCATATTTTGCAAATGTTCCTTTATTAATGAGTGTGTTACAGTTTTTTGTGTGGCTTGTTAGGTCAAATATAGCCACACATTTCGGCCCACAAAAATGTTCTCTGACTCAGTGATGACATTGTTTTGCAGCTCATTTATGGGTAGCAGCCAACCATCCGGCCTGTCTAAAGGATTACTGACTAAAGATTCTGAGGACAGTGTTCTTCATCTGGATGCACCAATAAACCCCCCAGCTCTACGCGGTTACTATTCTTTCTTCTTTTAAAAAAAAAACAATATATATTTTGTCATTATGATTATTATCCTCACTGTGTTCTCCTGATGATAATCATATCCTCCATTGTTTTGATAATTTATGGACAACAGTGTTACATTATCATATGAAATAAAATATTGCCATATGCAACAGAATGCACTTAGATCTACACCATCTTATTGTGACGAAATTACATTTTCGTAGCAGAAATTATTATTTGTTTTGTATTTTATACATGTATATTCAGCGTTTATATATAGTTTTTGGTCTTTTGTCTCCTACCAGTGGTGACGAGGAAACAAGACATTGTGAAACAACATGTGACAGACGAGATGTTGGATGAGGTATTAGACATCTGCCTCTCTGAGACGGATACCATTTCACTGCTGGAAATTCCCAGCATCTGCATGTCTGAGGATGCTGATGATGCACAAGCTCTTAAGTGAGTAAAGTCCTCTGTTTGTTAGTTTCCTTAAATGACAGGCAATATCTGAATTGCACAACAGGCATAGGAAGTGGTACTTTATGTCTTTAACTTTGGAACTTCACACACCATTCATATGTGTGAAGATGCACGTTAGTTTATGGTCTGTGCAAGCATGCTAGACAGTGACATGTAGTACTCGGCGTTGGTTGTGACACATTGTTTTCACCTTGTTCTTACAGACAGAGAAACTTTTACTATGCTGAGCTTTGCGAGAAGAGAATGGGCAACGATAAGTATGTGGTGCAATCAATGCAGACATTAGGTGGAGCACCTAAAAACAAAAACATCCAGAGTGATACGACTGAGATGGAGGATGAAGGTTCGGTTTAATTATTAATTATGTTAGTAGAAGCTTTTGTTTACTCAAACCGTACAAGCTTACAATGTACCTCAAATGTTTGGTCTGACAATGAAACCTCATCAACATGAAACTTGGCAGTAAATCACTGGTTCACAAAATTATATTTATTTCAAGTTCAGGTCTGTTTTAGTGAAAAGAAACACCTCAAACGTAATATAAACGTGATAATTAATTTTTAGCAATTCATATTCATCAGATTTGTTGAACCTCAGACTGTTGCATCGCAGTCCAGCAAGGTTTTGCTAAAGTATCTACATAGAACAATGATTTGGTGCAAGGTTATTGGTTTTCAGTTTTTCTGAGGGGACAGTTCTTCTCTCATGTCTACAGGCACAATTGCTACTGTTTGGGACATCTATGACTCATTCTGTGACCAAAATGAAAGCCCTGAAGGTGAGAAGGCTGACTATCCAGAGAGCACAGTGAACAGCAGCAAAGGTCACGAGAACAGAGTAGAGAAGAGCAGCAGCAGCAGCAGCTGCAGCAGTAGCACAATCGGAACAGGTAACATTGACTCTGTTAATGTTCCGTCCTTTGTCCCAGCAAGTGATTGGGACGGGAGAGGTCTAAAAACGACAACCTGGCTGTTCTCAAACCATTCGTAGTATCAGATCCTATATATATTCTGACAGATTCAACATTAAAGCAGTTTATTAAAGCTAGTTTTGCAATAACATGTATCATTTTCTCATATTTAATTTCCTCAGGCAGTACCATTAGCTCACTGTTAGAGATGGAAATGTGTGGGAACAGTTCAAATGCTGAGCAGATCCTGATGTCAGAGTCATTCCAGCACAGCTTGTTTTTAATGGAGAGGAGCATTGTGGCAAACATCTTTCAAGCCAAGCTGGTGGCTTATAAACAGCTGTCCAAACTAGAAGGTAAACTCAGGTCATCACTGCTCTCGCATTGTTGGTGCAGGTCCACTCAGGATCTTTGTCCTTATTGCTTCTGCTATAACTAACTGTTTGGTCACTCATAAGATACATAAAGTGTATTTGAATGAATATATACAGTGTTGTAATGTTGATTGTGTAAGCCCCCGACAGCATGGTGAAGCCAGCGACCGAGAAACGGAGCGCGGAGGGTGAGGAGAGCTCTTCATCTCCAACTCTGGATTGTCTCTGGTCTTTCAATTGCAAGCTCACCAGAAGATGCAACATCACCAGCATGGCCTGGAACAAGGAGAACTCAGTAATGAAGACCAAAACACTCAAACCAGCTGCTGTTGGTTAAGAGCAGAGCACCAGCGCCATTGTTATTTTGTGTTGTTATTTGTTCGGTGTTGAAGCTGAAATAGGATTCCCATTGAATTTGAACATTTAATCCAGATTTTAATAATGTTAATATCTAAAGTTTGCACTTTACGGTAGTTTAACAACAGTGCCTTGACTGTGAGAGACATTTTATGATCAGATTAAAGGCATATTAATGATTACCAAAACAGCTGAATAGCAGGTATCACTTAGAATTTATTTACGATTACTAGTCTTTGTTTAACAAGTTCAGTGCCAAATGCCTTGAACCTCCGTTTGTGCTCTGTACTCTTTGTAAGGATCTCCTGGCAGTGGGCTACGGTGACTTTGATTCAAGGAACCAGAAACCAGGTCTGATCTGCTGCTGGTCCCTCAGAAACCCTATGGTATATTTATAATTGTTTTTGTCCTTTATTTCCTTCCAGCCATCATCTTCCAGTGCTCTGTCGCAACTCACTAGTGTAACCAAAGGATGAGTGGCAATAGGAACTACCTGAAATGCTTTTGTCTATCATGTGTTAACCAACTAAATTTTGAATTCATTGGGTGGCTCAGGAGGTAGAGCCAGGTGCCCACTGATCACAGGGTTTTCCTTCCTTCCTTTTCGGAGTGACAAGAAATTCTCAATGTGTCCCCGTGCAGTGGCCTGAGCGTGTCTTCCGCTGTCATAGCTGTGTGACATCCCTGGATTTCTCAGCCAACAACACTGACCAGCTGGCTGCGGGGATGTATGATGGCACTATAGCCATCTACAGTGTCCAGAGTCTGAACAACAAGGCCTGTATTGCCAACAGCAGGTGAGGTGCGTGTCGGTGGACATGGAAACAAACTCACGTCCCACATTGAATTTAAAAAAAAAGGTGTTAGTGTTATTTCTGTTAGCGTTTCCTAATATTTTTGTTTCATAGTAAGTGTTCCAAAAAGCACCTGCATCCAGTGTGGCAGGTCAAATGGACCAAACATGAGATGAAATTATCAGAGGAGGCTCTCGTCTCGGTGTCAGCAGATGGCAGGATTACCAAATGGCTCCTCAGCAGCGATGGCCTTGACTGCATAGGTACTGTAGTCTGCAACAGGCTATGATTTCAACAGTGCAATCACAGTTATATATATGATGATCAAAGCTCTTTAAGAGTAAATGTAGTAGATTGAAGTGTGAACAGTGACATTTTATTTTAGATCATTTTGTAGCAAAGCGTGCTCAGATGAGCTCTGAGTTGAAAAGGCAGGAAAACAAGAAATTTAAATTCTATCACTAGACCTGACTTTATATAATAACCTGTCCAATGAATTTTAAAAAGAATAATGTTGGTTTATTATTTTTACCACTTTGGAACTTTAAAGGCAGTTGGCAAGACAACCCTTGGAGCTATGTTTTTTTGTAACATAGTTGTTTTGTAGTTAATATGCACATGATTTTCAGCGAGAATGCTCTCATGTAAATTATTTACAGGTTAACGCTGTAGCAGCGCTCTAACACAATAATCATAATATCTGTATCTTTTCTAAAAACATGTGTTCTCAGACCTGATGAAGTTAAGGAGGAGTCAAAATTCTAATAAGAAGCCTGCAGCAATGACTCCTGGTCTTTGTTTCGACTTCCATCCAGCAGTAAGTTAGCCACAGAAATCAAATAGATTCTAGCCTGGTATCAACTACGACTCATCCTCTGGCTAAAAAGCTTATTTCCATGAGGAAAAAAAACATTTTCACCTGACTGTGAAGCTGGTCCTTCATCCAGGCAGTCAGTATTTACGGGAACAATTTAATATTTTATTTCAGAGTGTGTGTTTCTCCGACTTACATCACAATACATCACACATTTCTCCTGGTTGGCTCTTATCCTGCAGGTCTCCAGTATCTATCTGGTTGGCACATGGGAGGGCTTCATCCACAAGTGCTCCGTCTCCAACAGTCAGCATTTTCTGGACACTTACCAGAAACACTTTGTAGGTCCTTCTGGATAAAACCTTTGATTCAATTATATTTGAAATGTGTAAATGCACACATGGCAAATTACATAATATTCCAACTTAAAAATATAGAGGTTGGTTATTGCAGTATATTCACTCCATGTCAACATCTTGCTCTCTCTCTCAGTGCCCTGTGAGCCACATTGAATGGTCTCCATTTTGTTCTGATGTGTTCCTGAGCTGCTCCTCTGACTGGACCATCCAGCTGTGGAAGCAGGACTGCTTTACACCTGTGTTGAGCTTCACGTCCACCCAGAGGGCCGTATATGCCGTCAGGTGGTCCCCAAACTGGTCCACTGTATTTGCAGCCATTAATGGACAACAGTTGGAGATCTGGGACCTGAAATTTAGCATGTGAGTCAGATTAACAGCTGTATGTCGTTTATTTTCATTTGATGCTTTTATCTGATCTGAAACCTGAGCCAGAAATAATCCTGTGTTCACCAAATACAAACCTCTCCTTTCAGCCTGAACCCAACCATTGTGCATCCTGCTGCTCCTGGTGTGAAGGTGACGTCCCTGTTGTTTGCCAAAGGGACAGACTGCATCTTTGTAGGGGACAGTGATGGACAAGTGACTGTCTACCATCTAAAGAATCTCAGTGTGGGAGAAGGCAAGCAGGTAAAATTGTGGCCTATGTGCTTATTCTACAGGTAGCCTATTGCAAAACACAAACACGTGCATATATTGATTCATTTATTCATTTGTTTTATTTATTAGTTACAGGCAGAATATGAGACTAATTATTGAGAATGGTACAGGGTTTCTGAAGCATCAGCCAGTCCAAAATCCAGAGAAGCAAAGATGAGATTTCAGATTTTAGAGAATGTACGAGTGAGAAGAGGAATACAAGAAATCAGATCACAATAGTCAGTGTAGGCTAAAACATTTTGTACACATGACAAACTGTCTCTTGCTGTTTCTTTCAGGTGGCCGGTTTGCAAGACATCATTCACGCTGCAGTTTCCAGATAGTGTTGCACTTCAAAAGCTGCAATGCAAGACTTTAAATCCATTTGCCATTTAAAAAAATAATTAAACAGCATACTTGCATTACTAATAAGGCTGGCCTTTTGTTTGAGAGCCACTTTAGGTTTGTGTTATATTAGCTAATTCTCTTAACTGGTTATTGCCAGTTATTTAACATTTTCGGGAATAGAAGAAAAGTATCTAGAAAGGTAAAAATAGATGAGCAAATGCAAGGGATAAAAACAATAACATTACAGTAAAAGCAAATTTACAATCTAAAAGCTGAGATTTATCTAGATACTCCACCAATTTAACTTCAAAACAAATAAGTCAGGAATTGAATTAATTACAGTTAGGTTTTTGGGGGGAGCAAGTCAAATCTGAATCTTACATAATGTGTGTTTATAAAATTAGATAAATTAGTCCAGAATGTTCTGGTATGTGGACACAGGCTTCAAAAGGTGCAGATCTTTTCACTGTGGAATTAAGGACATCAACAGCCAAGACTGTTTTTGTTTTCACTTGAGATCTGAAGACTTGATCATGACAATGGCTGCTTAAAAAGTGTTCCTTTACACTGCTCAAAAAAAATGAAAGGATCCCTTTTTAAGCAGAGTATAGCATCAAGTCATTTAATCTTCTGGGATTTTGATCTGGTCAGTTAAGTAGCAGAGGGGCTTGTTAATCAGTTTCAGCTGCTTTGGTGTTAATGAAATTAACAACAGGTGAACTAGAGGGGCAACAATGAGACGACCCCCAAAACAGGAATGGTTTTACAGGTGGAGGCCACTGACATTTTGTCCCCTCCTCATCTTTTCTGACTGTTTTCACTAGTTTTGCATTTGGCTAGAGTCAGTGTCGCTACTGGTAGCATGAGGCGACACCTGGACCCTGCAGAGGCTGCACAGGCAGTCAAAGTCCTCCAGGATGGCACATCAATACGTGCCATTACCAGAAGGTTTGCTGTGTCTCCCAGCACAGTCTCAAAAGCAGGGAGGAGATTCCAGGAGACGAGCAGTGACTCTAGGAGAGCTGGACAGGGCCGTAGAAGGTCCTTAACCCAGCAGCAGGACCGGTATCTGCTCCTTCGTGTAAGGAAAAAACAATGTACTATATTCCATACCCTGCTGGCACTTTATATTGTTTGCTTAAAGGAAATGATTGTTC
>JAVQJF010041178.1:0-13830 GCA_036023855.1 Gadopsis marmoratus
CTTTGTCACACACACACACACACACACACACACACACACACACACACACACACACACACACACACACACACACACACACACACACACACACACACACACAAACAGTCTTTCTTCATGCAGTTAAGTATTTCTCCCCAATCCCAGTGCTGTGGAACCAGATAAAAAGGAGCACTGGTGTTTTTTCCATCCTGACAGTGCTTCTTTTTCATGTCACTGTAATGTAATCTCATTTAAATTAAAATGAAACCCTCACTAGTAATTGCTTTTCTGACAGAGGTGGTCTGAGTTTTAAATAGAATGTGGCCTGCCAAGCTCCTGACAGATTATGTGGTGGGCACTCTCAAAAAATAAGAAATAAAAAAAAAAATAAAACAGAGAAAAAAGAACAACATCTGTTCTCGGACGCATTTTGATTGTACCATGGGAAATCTGTCAGTGACGTGGCTTCATATGTTTGAGGAAAGATGAAACCCCAGAGAGCTGGAGTGGGATTCAGATAGACAAAGGATAAATGAACATTTGGGTGAAGGGATCATAATAATTGGTTATCTTACTCTTTTAAGAGATGTGATTTGAGGAAATAGGTCTTTTTAATGCGAATGATCAAATTTAAAATACATTTAGAAAACTTATGACATTCAGGGAAAGTTTCAGAGAGCATTTAGACCTATGCCAACACATTAAAGGCATAGCCAGGTTTGTCGTTTACGCTATGACTGCCTGGCAGATACTTAATGACGCAAGGGGATTTTCATGATTGCAATGATAACAAGAGAGTACTGAGGAAAAAGCCTGATAAATCCCCAAATTAAATCAATCAATTAACAAATGATTTTATGTTTGTATTTAAATAGGGAAGTGGGCGGCATCATGTTTGTATTGAACACAATGTAAGTTCATCATTTCCAAATGTGTCTCCTGCAGCCCCGGGGATTATTTAACAAAATGTCAGCATTTATTGCACGAGCCTACTGATTCATAGTCAGTCTCATAGCAACTCCCAAACTAATGATAAAAACAGTTAAGAGTCAATCAATTCTGCCCGGCAGACATTATGCTGTTTGCCATGAGGAGTTAGCCTTGCTGTGAGACACAACTGCATGATTAAGATACGGTCGGCCCTCTTGTTACTAGATGCTTACTGTCGCTGTGGCACAAACACTTGGCAAGGCCAAAGAAGTGAATGCAGTATCTTACTGATGCCTGATCTGTATTATCCGTTCAAGCCTTTCCCAGTGATTGCCCATGGCAACAGCCAACACTTTCCCACTCTAAATCGTCCTGTCGCAGCCTGTGCAGATTATGTCATTACAACACTGATACACATCCCTTCCGCTGGAATTGCCTTGTCTGGAGACATTCACCAGTCATAATATGTGCAGGCTCCCAATCCCTCGCACTGGCAAGTCAAAGCACCCCTGGGAATCACTTATGGTGTCTTGTGGGAGCCTTGAGCAGGCTTGGAGAATACCTGTGCATCATGTCAGATGCTCTTGGCCCGATTAAGAGGCAGAAATCTGGCAGGTGGGAGAGACAATAGCAGCAGTGAATCAAATCCTTAATCCCCTCCTTCACTTGGGTGAGCAGGGAACTGGGGAGCCAATGTGTCTGTGTGTGTGTGCGCGCACTATTAAACCCAATATCCTGTGTAGCTACTTTAACCAGGCCTAATATCTACCGGAGATAAATAGTTCAAATTAGAGGCTTGCATTCTTCCTCTTTGTAAATCAGCTGGGTAAAACCAAAAGCTGGCTGACCTCCCTCTTCCCCCGCTTCAATCTTTCACCAAACATCATCATGTAGTCTCAAAGGTGCACTGGCCCATCCGAACACCATCAGCGGCATGCCCTAAACTCTCCCACACATAAGGGAGACACTTATTCTGGTTCTTTAGCAGGTAGAGACCAAATTGCAGCCGTCCTACTCTCCCATGCCTCCAATTAAAGACCCCGCCGCTTCCCCACTGTGCACCAATACGTAAGAACCCAACACCTTCTCCTCACCTCATTTCTAATGCTGAGTTCACAGCAGTATATCCGAACTACCTGGCGGGGAACCTCTTTTCCTTTTGTCCCTGAGCTTTTGAGATGGGTGCGACGGTCTTCGCCTCTCTTTCTAACGTGTGTGTGATGGAGTGGCACTGTGTGGAAGCCGGTGCGGACTGCACTTTTGAATGGCTGTTTTGTGGCCAGTCAATGCCAAGACAAAGGATGAGGGGTGATGGACGATTTGTTACTGTAAGGTGCACAGAGATCGATTTCAATGGCAAAAAAAAAAAAATAAAAGATGAAAAGAGAAAAGGGTGCATGGCAGACCAAACCTTTGTTTTCTGTGATCTGCTGCTCCGATGAACAAAGACAGTAGAAAGTAGAATTGAAACATGCAAAAAACAAACTTGCTTATACACACACACAGACACACATTGAAGTGAATTTCACTTGTCCCACTTGTTAGTGTGTGCATGTATGCATGCATGTTATTACATGATTTGGGTTTTGAAAGCGGGATAATCCTCAAAACCCCTGGTAATCTGTGTAAATTTTCGATTATTCTGTATCAACAGAGATCAAAATAGGCTTCATTCCTCTCTCAAATCTTCCGGGGACACTTATCTCTTATGGTGGTTGAACGATTGCAGCCAAAACACAGTTTTCTGCAGTGAACAGGTGCATGCGTGGAGAGGCGATACAAGACAATTTGTATACAGCTTTGAACTGCAGCTGTCAGTAACTGATTTAACTGATGTCAATAACTTTTTCTGATAAAAGAGGTTGGGGATGAGTTCATGGCACAAAATTACTACTGAATATATGACAAAAGATTATGACAAACTTTCCTGAGCTTCTGTAGGTTTTTGATGGATATTGAATATTTTTATGACATTTTCTCACCCGACCAACTATTTTATTTACCAACCTATGCTTATAAATACCTATATACTATAATATAAATGAGATTCAGACACGCTTTCATGGCGCTCCAGGAGCACACTAACCTTAGCACAGTTATACTGTAATAAAAGAAGACAATACCGTATGAAGAAAACATGACAAAGGACAGAAGAATATGAACTTTCAACACAAGTGAAAAGTGGAAATGTGCACAAACAATTTAGATAATTTCATATTGTATATTTGCAGGCTGTATGTATATATATATATTGTTATATGCTGGGTCTGTACATATAGAGTTGGTCTAGACTTGCTCTATATTAACAAGTGCTATGAGATAACTCTGTTATGATATAGCGCTATATAAATAAAATAAAATTTAAATTGAATATATATATGTATATGTAGTGTATACAGAGAGGGGGTGGATGGGGATGATTCTGGGCAACAAGCGTTCACTAGGAACCTAATCTGTGATGGGAGGTGTGTTGCATAAAGTATATGTGACATACCAACACTCAGCCACCTTCTTCTTTTAGCAACGAGGCAAGTTTTCCACCTCCAGCATGTCTTGTCTCTCTCAAAATAGGAATATTGTGTCTATGTGTACTGTATATTTAGTAATAACTGTGACATGTGGAGATGTTATTCCATATGTATTTAATTGCATGTATTTGTATCCCCCTCTAACTATTTTGGCCTCTAAATACATTGCACATTTTGAATTTTTATACAATCTTTTGATATAAAATATATAGATTATAACATAATAATGAGCATATAATAACATGAGCCAGCGCAAGAGTAGCAAAAGTTCAAATACAGCTTTGTAGCTTATGAGTTAATGCTGCTGTCTGGGAGAACTGTGCTTTCACCTCACGCTGATCAAGCAGCTTTATAGGCTTACCTTTGGCGACTGTAAAAGCTGCATGTCCCTGAAATGCAGATTGTAGTCATCTGGAAGATATCGCATGTATACTGACAAAATCCATTTATTTGTTGCTTCAACCCTGCTATATTTTGGAAGTGAGGTATTTTGAGCAATCTTTTTCCAAGAATAACTTTGTTAAAGTGCATTCATTACATGAATATACTCTAGGAAATGTCATTTTTCAATTTGTAAATAATAACAAACGTATATATGGAGTATATTTTACCACAGAGCCTTAATAAAAGGAGAGAGGTGCATAACATAACATAAAAAATGCACGTAGCACATAAAGCAAACCCTCTTTTATATTTTGCCTTCTGAGGATTATTGCCTTATACATTTTTAATCAATGAAAATGTACTTTAAATGTATTTCTATTTGTTTCTTCGGATGTTCATTTTTGGGGCATGTCACAATGAGATCCAGCTTATCTCAAACAACAACATAAAAATCCCCCGATCTGGACACAAAATTGATGTCTGCCTATAGAAGATCAAATAAATTTCTCTGAGAACTGGGTGCCATGAGGAAGCATGAAACATAGTTCCTGACACCGACTTGTGACCCCATTAATGGACTCTCGGGGGGCCTGGTGGCATCAGACAGAAGGCAATAGGAGTTAAGTTTTCTCTCTGACTCTTGGTGCAGAGGAGCCAAGTCACTCCATAAAACAGTGTGAATTTGTAAAGCCGCAGTCTCATGGGAAAGGCTCGGGGGCCTCCAATTTCTCCTCCTTGTACTTCTGACTTTTGCTTTATTTTTTAACTACACTACACAGCTGTCATGGGGATTCAAAGACTCCGGGGGAAGTGTTTTTCATGAGAAATAGGAAACTGAAGACTTTCCTTCCTTTTAGCTAGACTAAAGCAAAGCAAGATTATAGACCATAATAAAAGATACCGGAGGGTTTATGCGCAGTTTAATTCTAATATCTGCATAGTAGCACTGTACCTATGCAGGTCAACATAGAAACAGACACATTTTGACTAGAAAATGTCTTTCACATTTTGAAAATGGAAATATTAATACTTAGATAAGCAGAGACTGAAACATCTATGTTCTTACGAACACAGGCACTGTAACACAGGTATTGTAACATTACCTCTTAGACTATATACTTTAGCTATGTATGTTATCTGGTTCTCATTTTAGCTGAGAGAAATCCACATCTTTACATCTTTCTACATCACCAATGCACAATGTTTTAATCTTAGGCAGTATATTAGTACTTCATATTCTGCACTAACAATGAAAACATCTAACAATCAGTTTTGGATTATAAAAATATCGTCAGATCACTAAAATGCTTTCTATTTACTGGAAGTTCATTTTTGTGTGTTGGGGGTATCTTATGCCTCCATTAATGGGTTGACAGCAGATAACTGAGAGAGAAATGAGGGGAGAGAGAGGGCCAGTGCTATGTAACAAAGGTCCTTAGTTGGACTGGAATTGGGGATGTTTTGGCCTTGGTTGGTGCCCTAGAAGCTAGTTCTTTATACAGCGTTAAGGCCCAGAGGACTGCACAATCCTGGGCTGCAAGAGATAATAAAAAGGCTCATCTCACTTGATTTATATTTATCTTGTTGACTGACACAGTACAGTCAGAGATTCGCTTAAGGGCATGTAACATACTTGTTATGAATTTGTTTTCATGTCACAGATCAAAACACCAATACTGTAGGTTTAAAAAAAAAAAAATAGAAAAGAGAGCATACTTGGGTCTGACAAGATAGCATCTGTCTTGGGTACAAACTGGTCACAGCGTAGTCCATGGTAGCCCTCCTTACACCTGAGAGAGAGAGAGAAATTAGAGATTAGAAGTAAGACAAACCAAGCAAGAAGGACCAAGGTACAGCATGAACTAGCAGCTCAAGAGACTTTCAGATAACAAAGTTGAGAGCAGGAGACCTAGAACGAAGCCAGAATGGACGGTCAAGAGTGGAGCGCTCGCGGAGGACTGAGGTGGTGGAGGGAGATACACAGAAACTGTCGAGAGGGGTGGAGTGAGAAGAAAGAGAAAAAGGGGGAGATAGCTGGGCGGGCATAATCAGAGCCTGCAGCCTCGCTGATAGCAGATGACTGACAGGAATGCCAGGTCCCAGTGGAAGAAATGGGAAACTGGGATGGAGAGTGCTTGGCGTGACGCAGACGACGCAAGATTTACAGTGGAGGGGAAGCTGCCATAGTTGGAACACTCATACAAACAAAGTCCTGGCACAGTCCAGATATTTGCCTTCACCGTCAAATAAATATCCCTGCACTGATGATGCCTGCAGATCCCTCAGCAACTGTCATAAACGTACCCACTCGAATAATGACATCTGAGGTTTGGCTGTGCTATGCTATGCTGCAATATTGTAGCAATGCCCTTTAATATGCAACACATCTGTATGCTCCTTATACATTGTAATGCATGTATAATTCTCAGAACTGAATGAATGCAGGAATGAAAAAAGACACAGTGAATGAAGGAATGTTTTACAAAAACTTCTTGAGTTAAGAAAAGAATGCATAACCCACAGATATAAAGTTTGGAATTGCTCCCCAGGACCTAGTTTGGCACAATTCTCAATAGCTTTTGTCTCAGAGAGGACTTAGCCATTTTTTATTCCCATCTTCAATAGCGGCCATACTGTGAGCACATTCAGTGGGCTGATCCATCCCTCCGCTCTCTCGCAGCTTAGGGGAGACAATTGGAGGATTTGCTTTGATGTGTCTGTTTCAACATAAACTTGTACATGAGTGAGTGAAATGTCAGAGTTGTCTATATTTTCTCCATTCCATCAGTTGGCGACACATTGGGGGGGATTTACACTCAAACATTATCCAGCTATATCTGCCCACCACACTCCCGCCAGTGTCATGTACAGTAATGTATTGGGTGAGTGACAGGCAGAAGTGGACCATTCAGTCTCACTCAGCTTGGCTTGACCTGATAGCCTGAAGAAAAAAACAAAAAAAAAAAAACAACAGCAACACTGCCAACAACAACTGAGCTCAACTGAGCAGCAGTGGAGATCACAAGTTGCTGGTTAAGGCTCGGATAAGAGTGAAAACTGTGATAGATTGTCAGCTTTCTTTGTTTTCACATCTCAAGCTGCAGCTTCAGCTCCATTTGTTCAGTGTGTCTCAGCTCAATATGTGCAGCTTTTTTTTTTTTTACATTTCTCCTGTTTTCTCTATGATGCAGTTCGGAGCTGCACAATTGATGAAAATAAATAGGGTACAGTACACGGCGGTCCTCTAATTTCACGCCTGCTGAAAGCCGATGGTGGTGCTAATGCAGCTGCATCTGCATTTGTACTGTGTGTCCATTTTCTCACTTTGCTCCTGTTTGGTGATTTTGTGGCTCCAAAGGAAAAAGCTCCTTCCCTGGTAGATTTAGCACAGGTGAGGTGGTGCTGTGCAGATTAGGTGGCCCAGTTGAATTTTGGTACCTGTTTTGGCGTTAAGATGTTGCTTGAATTTCCACCAACAGAGACCGGAGGAAATTAAATAAATCATTCAATAGGGACGCTTTTAACCTGTATTGACTGATATACAGTATTACAATCTTTAAAGTCGACGTGGGGAACTTGTTAGCAAAAGGTTTCCTATTTACACATCCAGCAGACACGGAGCAACCTTATCATTCATTTGGAGTCGTGCTTCTGGCCACCTGGTGAAAGTAAGATCAATATTCACGCAGCGTTTAGCTCTCCATGAACCAAAGATATCTGGCTATTTAACTGTTAATTATGTTCATCAGCTAGACGCTAACTTTGTCCGTCTGTCTTTTGGTGCCGAGAAGGTAACAGTTTTGGTTGTTGCTTAAAACAGCAACAGAAAATGAGAACAGTAAAGTTGCGTGCCAGCAAACCAAAACAATGAGCTGAAGGAGGTTATTAATCACTGTACAGCTGAGGGGAACTGCAGAATTGTGTGATAATTATCTGTGGGATCTTCACTACAAGTCATTCCTTTCACATCTCATTACACATAGCCATTTGATCCATTGTAATTATAAAGATACTGATTATAGCAGCTTAAAAAAAAAAAAAAAAAGATTCCAAAACATTTTAAACGGTGGGTGTGCTAGAAAGTGAGTTTGGAAAGCTTTTGGGATCTCAGTGCTGTTCACTGTAATCAGCATCCCTGTCAAGCTGCGGGGCGTGATCGTTGAAACGGTCATTTTGTGTTATGTGGCAGTAAAAACTCTCTAACTGCACCTTTAAATAGTGGCACTCATTACTGTTCAACTGATGTGTGAATAATACCCTTGAATTAAACCCTGTAAATCTTAAACCTCAGACTCTTTGTGTCATTTAATTTCCAATGTAATAAGCAAAACCCTTATAGTTCCAGACTCAGGCGACCAAAGGAGGGGGATAAAGAACTCGACTCTCTGCTGTCATTGTTTCTCCTACAGCCAGACTTCTACTTCTTAATCAGAGTGGAGGGGAAAAAAAGGCAAATGCAATACCCTGTTATTTGCCAAACTCTCTCTCTCTCTCCACTCTTTCTTTCATGCACACACATGCATGAGATTATGTCATCTTATGTTGTCCTATAGAGCAGCACACAGAGCTACGAACTGACTGTGCTCTGGCTGACAAAATTAAATATTTTGTACCGAAAACCACGATATAAGTACTAAGGCAATAATTTCGGTCTGACTGTTGCCGCTTGCTGGAGATATTTTGTGGAAATGCTCATTAGTAATATAGATGTGGTGCTCAAACAAACAGGAGGACTCACTGTTTGCAAGTTCACAAAATCTTATAATAAAGATATTTAGATTAAGCCATTGTTTCCATACAGTATATTCAGTATATACAGCATAGCTCTTGACCACTCTGTATTTGTGAGCCAGGACTGGTTTGATTAATTATTTGCATAACACAGTATCTAGTATAATAACTAATATAAATAATTTTAGCATCAGCTGGATTCTTGTGGCCATTGTTCATAATACACTCCGCATGCAGTAGGCAAAAACCAAGATGATTTAAGTGATCTGAAATAGAAGCGTTGAGAAAAATACGAAACAGAATATCCATTTAAAAAGTTATCATTAATCAGATTAGAGATAGACCATTAAATCAGGCCGAACATTTCGCAGTGAAATGGAATATGCAAAAGAACATGCCATATGATGCGTAAAGCACCAGTCCAAATGACTAATGCAAAGATATCAGATTAATTACCAAATTAAAACTGCTTTTGTGTGGGAGAAATTAAGCCGGGGGCCGCAGTGGGAGAGGATTTAAATAAGAGAGAATCCCAGGAGGAGCTGGAGTTTTTGACACACATATTCATCTTACAGCCAGTGTTAAAATGACATGTCCGTGTTAGCCTTTTGTTAGAAAAGTTGTCAAATGAATATCACAGGAAACAGGGAAGCTTTGACTGATGCTCATGTTACTGATATTGCTATAAACGTTGGGCATCCCTGTGGTCTCAGTTAAAAATGGATTCCTTGATTTGGTACAAAACACGAACAAGCACGGTCCCTTTTTTGTCAGCCTGCCAATCTGATTCAAGCAGCCAATAATGTGCCGCACAATTCAGGGAGGATCCCAAGGCGACCAGTCGTATTTCAAGGGTAAATCGTCCCTCCCCTCCCATAGCTCGGCTCTGCCCTATATCACACCTCCTGTCCCTGGGTGTGAGCTGAGATGCCTAGTTAGTATTCTGAATCACAAACCCAAAAGGCAGAATGCCTGTCTGGCTATCTGTTTATGTCTGGGCTTGCTTTCTGTTTGTCTAAGTCTCCATCTCTCCCCTCCTACCATCTTTGCAGCACCGCGAAACAAGCTCAGCCACCCTTCAATGAGATGCAAACAATGCTTTGTAAACGTGTTAGTGTGAACATGGCGTCGAATGCCTGAATGGGTGACAGACAATGCGAGATAACGCACATTCAGTATGTGTTTGGGTGTGCATGAGGGAAATGAGAGGACTTAAGCTTGTATTGTGCTTGCATGCGTTGGTTAAGTTTCAAAAGGGGGAAATATCTCAATGAGAGATGTGTGTATGTGTGTGTGTGTGTGTGTGTGTGTGTGTGTGTGTGTGTGTGTGCTGACTGGGGCACATATGACAGCTCTCTCTCTCTCTCTCTCTCTCTCTCTCTCTCTCTCTCGTGTGTGTGTTTATAACCTGCAGGCACTGTGTGTATGAGCAGCAGCTCTGGACTCGGCGCATGTTTTCCCCCCACCAGAGCTCCAGAGCTGTCTGTGACTACCCAGCTGCTTTTAACACATGTTCCAGTCACAGAGAAAACACACCCCTGACCCTGGAGGATGACGGAGGGGTGGAGCGCGCTGCCGCCTAACTAATCACCATGCTGCCTGTTAATTAGCGTGACGAAAAATGGAGGATACCTTTGAGTGCAAGGGGAGGGAAAGAGGTTCAAGGAGGAGAGAAGGGATGGGGATGTGATCATGTCACCAAACTCATTTCATTTACCCTCTGACGCCATGCATATTAGCTTCCACGTGAGCTATATGGCATGCATTATGAGCCATTACTGATGAGGCAGAGGGGAGGTACCATCGCTTACTGGAAGTGAGAGCTGCTCCCAACACTTACTGACCAGCTGACTCGGGCTTTGAACGAACTTTTACTGTTTTAACAAGATAAATTGTGAAATACAGAATTTTACCAGCAGCTGGTGGCAACCAATTGCGATGACCATAACTATGGGTAATTCTGTCGCACAGCTTATGGTGGTCTCAAGTTCAAAGTACATTGCTGAGCTTGGAAACAGCACCTCCAATTTCCAGTTTTTCTGAGCAACAGTTCAACAGTTTAGGAAAAAAAATCATTCGCTTTCTTATCCAGACTTAAATGAGATATTCGATCCCCCTCACACATCTGTGCGGCAAATTCTGTAGCTTCATATTTACTGCAGACATGAGAGTGGGATCAATCTAACTAGCTAACTCTTAGCGAGAAAGCAAATACCCGTATTTCCCAAAATGTTGAACTATTCCTTAAAGAACTTCTTGTCCATGTTGGCTTCAAAGCAAATATTCGAAGTTTATTCTTGGCCCTCGAAAATCAGTGACTGTGCAAACTGCATCTGCTGATGAAGATCATGTGGTTGAAAGCATGATGATATTTTTTTATTTTATTGTGAAACTGCGTGATTTTTGTCTTTTTGTATTAACATTTCTAAGAGTGAAGGAATACAGATGTTGCATTTGCTCAGACTTGATTAGAACATTTAAAAGCAGCCACAGCCTCCTTCTCGATATGAAAAGCTTTCCATCAGCACGTCTTGCTTCATCTGAGCTACATATGTATGATGAAGCTGGCTATTCCTGAACTGCAGGACATTGCTATCACCCTCTTTTAGACGTTGGCTCTGCCTGAATGAAATGAATAACTTTTTACGCTGGCACAAACACATGACTCATAAATACTGATAAACCTATTAGGAAGAGAATTGCATGCAACAAAAACTCGGCACATGATCGAATCTATGCATGACGATTGGGAAGTTAACAGAAAGTATCTACAAATAATTTGAAACACAGATAATGTTGGACGGAATCTGGTTTCCCTTAATTACCTGAATTCTTGGAAATTACTTTCTCCAGTCTCACTATCAAAGGCAATCAGTATCTGGCAGCAGGGGTTCTCACCACACTCAATAGACACATTCATCGCACTCTTTTGACTCACTGCCACATTTCGTTTCACAGACCAACTGGTGCAGATGATGTTGTTAAGTATTACTGAATTGGGCGTTACCCCTAATTTCCATAACTTGACCTACAAGTCATGCATGATATAATCAAGATTTGCATATGCATGGTAGCCACAGATGCAATACGGTATTATGTTAATTGATAAATATTGAAATAAATGATTTAAATTCCATTCACTGTGTGGGGTTGGTGAATACTGTGGTATTTTAATTTGCTCATTTTGGAGATATAGCACCTGCTGCAGTCCAGGATACACATCTATTTTATCAAGTGTATAAATGAAATACAGGATAGGAGAAGGCTGAAGGCATACAGTTGATTGAAGCTGCATTTGCTTTCCACTGCAGCTTAATTTTTACCACTGGGAAGGTCGGGGCGACGGACTAAAATCCATTTTTTATGAGGAGAAAAAAAAAGTAGACCTCCAGTGATCTAATTTCTTTTTTAATAGGAAATACACACATAAACATCACACCCATCACACACACACACAGCCACCCCTGCTTCACTCTATATCAAAGCCTAATCAGTGGCTGACACATCTCTCATTGATACTGATGGTGTACGAGGGAAGAATAGGCTATGAGTTGGCTGCAATATGCCCGGATTGTTCTATGGTTAAAACAAACAAACAAACAAACAAACAAAAAACACAATTCATGGCCAAAAAGCCTCCAATAGAGACGGTCCTCTGCCTTTATCGCATAAGCCATACATGTTTCTATCTGCCGTTCGCAGCGGCGCAGCGGAGACGGTCGGGCAGATGTGATTTATACCCTGAGTTTGATGGATGTGTATTACTAAGTGTGGGCTGTTTACATACAAGAGTGATATGCAGCTGCCAAGATGCGTCTCCGTTCAAAACTTTAATGCTACACCGAGAAGAGGCACAAAAAAACAGACGTAAAGCTAGAAGGACGGCTGTCACCGAGCAAGTCTTTCTATTAAAATAGCTGAGAAGATGTGGATTTAAACATGATGCGGGCATGGTAGTCAAATAATTGGCATCGTAAATGTAATTACTTTGATGAACAGAGCGTTGATGAAGCAATTTCATTTGCTGAAGACATGAAGTATGATGTATGATATAAAGCACTATAATTCTGTGATTAAAATCTAGATTGTCAGTCAAACTGTAGTCACATATTGCTCATGTAAACACAACTACAGATAATTAGAGCTCATTAGGGTTCTGACTAATGAGCCACTTTACTGTTGTAGTAAATACGTGGTGAATAAAGTTAAGGTTATACTGTCCTCATTTGTTTTATAAGGTTTCACTACTCTTTTGGATCTTATCCCGACTACATTTTACTTCCATGGTAAATAGTGTTTACAGTATATTGCATTTTCTTCCCTGGTATAATTGCCGCTGCAATGTCCCCATTTTGCTGCAGGGATCATTACATTTCCATCAGCTAAGACGGTAAACAAGGCTGCTGCAGGCATTTTATTCATCAAGATTAACACACACTTACACAATCTCACCATCAACTGTCATCTGAACGAACTAGCAAAATAACATATTTCAGCAGGGCGCATGGCACAAAGAGCAACACATCACACAGTGTTCTGGTCTGGTGTGCCCTATCTATAATGCTCCAAGAAGTCATTAAGCTCTTGGAGGATGAAGACGTCCCGGCTTGTTTGCCTTGCGCATCAGCGGGGCTGAATGTGAAACTGGGAGTTGGCACCGTATCACGCAGGAGTGCACACTACATCACGACAGAGCTCCCAAGCTGCGAGTCTGTAACAGGTGTTGTTTCAAAGGACTAGAGATAACAGAGGGGAAGAAAAGCGCGAGGGGAGACGGACACAGTGAGAGGGGTGGGGTGCTGCTGCTGAAGGGAATGTATTCCTCTTCATCTTCAGAGATTTCTTTTTGCTTTCTCTCTCTCGATGTGTGTGTGTGTGTGTGTGTGTGTGTGCGTGCACGTGTGCACAGAAACGTGCACTTGGAAATCGTATTCTGTTTTGAAGAGAATATTAATTTAAGCTACGCTCTTGAAGGGTAAGGATGAACCAGCAGTCCATATTGTTTAAATATTCCCAAGACTTGCACTGGCACAACCCTGTATAGTAGTAGACATCTGCACTGTGTACTATTAACCCCTGAAAGTAACCTTCTACTGGCACAATGTGTTATTCCCACTTCAAGTGATCCATAATTTAGAAGTTTAGGAAAGAAAATGCTTGAGTGCTTCCCTACTGGACCAAAAGAAATCAAACAAAAAGAGCAGATTTGCTTTGCTGTTTGGAACAAAATACAGTTTCTGGTCTCCTTATCTGTAAATATAAGCACAGAGAAAGTCAC
>JAVQJF010041181.1:0-45513 GCA_036023855.1 Gadopsis marmoratus
ATTGACTGGCGACCAGTCCAGGGTGTTTCCTGCCTCTCGCCCAATGTTAGCTGGGATTGGCTCCAGCCCCCCCCTGCGACCCTTTGGGATAAGCAGTATGGTTAATGAATGAATGAATAATCTGGCTCCTGTCAGGCTCCTGTGGTTGTCACTCCCTGTTTCCTCGTGCCGATCAGTCAGCTAATCAGGGGGATGCGAGCCACCTGTGTCTCGTCATGTCCCGCTGGATACATAAGCCCTGGCTTTCCCTGTGTCACTTTCCAGATTGCTACCATCTACCAGGCAGCACCCAGCTCCTCTCAGGAAATACGCTGTACCTGTCTAACCATCTTATGTTCTGACTCGTCCTCCTGCCTGCTCCTCCTTCGTTGGATCTTTCTACCTGGACCTCGTGCTGCCTCTAGGATTGTGCTTCTGCCTGCTCTCTTGGACACCTCAGAGAAGTGAGGAGGATTGGACTAAGTTCTCTGCCTCTTTGTCTTTGGAAACAGACTTCCCCGGCGAATCCACACCGTATTCCTCCTCCACGTAGTGTTTGAGACTGTTGGTTTGGTTTTGCTTATGCAATACATGTTAATAAAATAGACCTTTTAAATTTTATTTATATAGCGCTATATCATAACAGTTATCTCATAGCACTTGTTAATATAGACCAACTGTATACGCATGTATAGATCCAACAATTCCACCATGAGCAGCACTAGGCGACAGCGGCAAGGAAACACTGCCTTTAACAGGCAGAAACCTGGAGCAGAACCAGGCTCTGGGTGGGCGGGCCAACCCAATTGGGTTCTTTAGGACGTTCTCATGCATTACAGCTACAGCCGTGACATTACTTTAAAATCACTACACTACTTTACTAATTACTCAAATGCAAAAGTAATTATTTAGATTAATCATTAATGTTCTTTGTTACACAGCACAGCTCCAACAATAACTCCATATGTTATGACCCCAGGTTTGTCTAGGCTGGAGGGGAGCGACTTGACCCTAGATGTAAAATATGAGAAGTCAATTTGTTCAGTATTTTATTGCCAGATATAGAAGCTTAAATGTAACAAAGACTAGGGAGGGCCCTTGCCAAGTGGACAAAAACCAATCAGTCCTGAATAGAAATAATATCACAAAACACAAAATCACTCCCTTTCTGACAATAACCTGCAGCATAAAAAGCAGCAATGGACTAAGTATAGGCAGCAAAATGATTGTGGGGTTGACCCTTTTTCCACTCACAACCTCTGCTTTTCATTCACCTCATGGAGCTGCGCGTTGTCAAAGCTAGATCTGCAGAGCGCCGACCACCTCGTCAGGACAAAAGATGGCGATGGATGGAAGTCAGCCTTCAACTTGCTTTCATGTGATCTCGTCTTTTATTGATTATGATTTTTATTTGTGTGGTGGTTGAGAAAAGAGGAAGGACATGATAGAAGCAGGAATACTCCAGAGACTGATGGGACAATCAGCCTGATTAATGCACCCCACCTGGTTTCCTCCGTCAGTACTGAGTCTTAATTACCAGGAAAGGGAACCACCTGGTTTAACCAAGGGACACAGTCAACATGATGAGACATACAATGATCAACCCAGGGAGGGAGTTTGCACTTCCTCACAATTTGTATTTATTTATCTTTTAACTTTATCTTCCTTTTGATTTCCATCCATCCATGGAACTGGAAATGTTTTTGACCTTATGCCGAGAATGCGGACACAGCTCGCACTTTGGTTATACAGGGACCGGGTGGTTTGTAGTAGCTTCCTCGGTACTCCATACTTCCGCAGTACCCCCCACAGGACCACCCTAGGGACATGGTCGAAGGTCTTCTCCAAGTCGACAAAACACATGTAGACTGGGTGAGTGAAACGTTATGGCGTTGGATGATTTGACCGAGTATGGAAAATACCGAAATACCGAAATATGGAAGTTTAGAAATTAGCCTAAAAATACTAATACTAATACTGGGCCCAACTGTGTCAATCACCTTTCTGACAAATTTTGTGGGAATTATATCAAAGCTGCATGTGGTTGGCTTCATGTGGGATATAATATCAGTTAAAAAAGACAGTGAAACTGATTCAAAATTGCTAAAATGGCACAGAATATCTCTACTGGCCTTTAAAACACAGTCTGGGGGGGTAATTTGTTGTCGTATCTCTTTAACTTTGTTAATAAAGTTTAAAAACTTCTGACACAGCTCTTGTGAGGCATCAGTAAAATGACAGGTGGAGGGGTGACGACAGACTCTATGACTTTAATAGAGTTAAAATTCTTGGATTAGAGTGGTTTTCTAAAATTAAATTAGAGAAGAAGGCTGCTCTTGCTTCTTTAACTGCTTTTTGACAATTATTCATTGCGTTTTTGCAGATTTCATAAAATACTTTTTTATTTTTTTTTAAATCATTTTCTTCAATTTACGCTCCTTTCTCCTACAGTCTCGTTTAAATTTCCTGGGTGTTATGTCCAATCTCTTTTAGGCAGGGCAATATTCATGAAAATATATGTTAAAAATTAAATGAAGTTCGTGTAATTATCTATCTTGTGACAGTTTATTCAAGTCAGTAAAATTTTTGCCTTATTTTTTTTCATTGTTAGATGAGAAACATCATTCTCATGGTTCTGGACTGGAAAAAAATCCACCAATGCGATGATTTTTTTATACTCAAAATATCAAAATACTGTACAATCTTGAATCAATCATCTACTTTCATCCTCTAAAAATCAACTCTAGAAAAGCACACTTAAATTCACTTAGGGATTTTTTTTTTCTATGTATGCATAAGCAGAGTGCATTGTACAAATTGTATCCATTACAAATTTAACAAATATTTTAGATACATAACATTATTACATTAAAAAAATATGTACAGAATAAATATACCTCACTTACATACTTAACTAACTTATGATTTCTATTGTTTTCTATCAGATGGCCGATACACAGCAGAAACAAATTGAACATGAGAAGACAGTGCTCCAGCAGACATTCCTGACAGAAAAGGAGATGCTGTTGAAGAAGGAGAAGCTAATTGAAGATGAGAAAAAGAGGCTGGAGAGCCAGTTTGAAGAGGAGGTCAAAAAGGCCAAAGCTCTCAAAGATGAACAGGAACACCAGAGACAGCAGATGGAGGAGGAGAAGAAGAAACTCCAGGCTACCATGGATGCGGCCCTCAACAAACAAAAGGAGGCTGAGAAAGAGATGCTTAACAAGCAAAAAGAAATGCAGGAACTGGAGAGGAAGAGACTAGAGCAGGAAAGGATTCTTGCAGAAGAGAACCAGAAATTGCGCGATAAGCTGCAGCAGCTTGAGGAAGCATCGAAAGACCCAGTGAAAGAGCACATCCATGTAACAATGGTTGAGACAACAAAGAATGTTTACAATGGCCAAAATGCCGGTGATGTGGTAGACAGTGTGGAGAAGAGACCAGATCCATTGGCTTTTGACGGCATCCGTGATAAGGTACCTGCAAGCAGACTTCATGACCTTGGTATTTTACCCAAGAAGGAGTATGACCAGCTGAAAAATGGCAAAACCACTGTACAAGTGCTTGGTGAGACTGAGCATCTAAAAAGAACTCTTAAAGGAAAGAACTGCCTTGCTGGTGTTTTGACACCATCTAATGAAAAAATGACAATCTATCAAGCGTCAAAAGAGAAGAAGATTACTCAAGGCACTGCCATGATCCTTCTTGAAGCACAGGCAGCCACAGGTTACATTCTAGACCCTATTAAGAACCAGAAACTTTCTGTTAATGAGGCTGTCAAAGAAGGCTTGATTGGCCCTGAACTGCACAACAAAATGCTTTCAGCTGAGAGGGCCGTTATTGGCTACAAAGATCCATACACTGGTGGGAAGATCTCTGTCTTTGAGGCTATGAAGAAGGGTCTGATGGAACATGATCACGCCATCAGAGTCCTTGAGGCTCAGCTTGCAACTGGTGGCATCATTGACCCTATCAATAGTCACCGTGTACCCAATGAAATAGCCTACAAACAGGGACAATATGATGTTGAAATGAACAAGATCATGGAGAACCCTTCAGATGAAACAAAGGGATACTTTGACCCCAGCACACAGGAACCTTTGACATATTCTGAGCTAATGGCGAGATGCACCACTGACCCTGACACCAGTATGCTACTCCTCCCTATCACAGACAAAGCTGCTCAGTGCTCAAGTATATACACAGAGGAGGAGACCAAGGATGTATTCAGCAAAACTACTGTTTCTGTGCCATTTGGAAGATTTAAGGGAAAGACTGTCACCATTTGGGAAATAATCAATTCTGAGTACTTCACTGAGGACCAGAAGAAGGACCTTCTCCGTCAATACAAGACAGGCAAAATCACAATTGAAAAAATTATCAGGATTGTGATTACTGTAGCAGAGGAGAAAGAGAAAAAGAATGAAATTACCTTTGATGGTCTGAGAGCACCTGTCCCTGCCGCTGAGCTTCTGGAATCCAAAATCATTGATAAAGACCTGTACAACAAATTGCACAAGGGCAATGCGACAGTTGAAGAGGTTTCTGAAATGAAGTCTGTCCATGAAGCACTGAAGGGTACAAACTGCATTGCAGGTGTAGTTATTGACTCATCCAAGGAGACAATGTCCTTCTATCAAGCTTTGAAAAAAGACATGATGAGGGCAGGGCCTGCCTTGAATATGCTTGAAGCCCAAGCAGGAACAGGCTACGTGGTTGACCCTGTTAATAATCAGAAGTACACTGTTGATGAAGCTGTCAAAGCAGGTGTTGTTGGTCCTGAGCTGCATGAAAAACTCCTGTCTGCAGAGCGAGCTGTTACAGGTTACAAAGATCCTTACACTGGAAAGACTGTGTCTCTGTTCCAGGCAATGAAAAAAGATCTCATACCTAGAGAACAAGGAATACGACTGCTCGATGCCCAAATGACCACCGGTGGTATTATTGATCCAGTAAACAGCCATCACATTCCTCATGATGTGGCCTGTAAGAGAAATTATTTTGATGACAAAATGAGGCAGATTCTTAGCAGTCCCACTGATGAAACTAAATGCTTCTTTGACCCCAACACAAAAGAAAATGTCACATACTCACAGCTCTTCCAGAGATGTATCACTGACAAAAAGACTGGTCTCCAGCTTCTGCCTCTTTCTGACGAAGCAATCAGCGCAAAGGAGGAGCTAACATACACTGAAGACCAGACAAAAGAGGCTATGAATCAGGCAACTGTGGAGCTTGACTCTGGACCATTTAAGGGAAGGAAAATTACCATCTGGGAAATCATCAACTCTGAATATCTCACTGAGGAACAAAGGCTTGAACTGCTCAGACAGTTTAGGTCAGGAAAGGTTACAATTGAAAAGATAATCAAGATTGTTATCACAATTGTAGATGAGAAAGAGGCCAAGAAACAAGAACAGTCCAGTTTCAAGGGACTCAGAGCTCCTGTCCCTGCAGGCTCTCTCTATGATTCCAAAATCATTGACAAACCAACGTTTGATCTCCTTCAACAAGGCAAAACAAGACCTAAACAAGTCAGCGAGAATCCCAATGTCAACAAATACCTCCAGGGTTCTGATAGCATTGCTGGCATCTACCTGGTGCCAACAAAAGAGAAAATAAGCATTTATCAGGCTATGAAGAAAAAGCTCCTCAGACACAACACAGGTCTTTTACTTCTTGAGGCCCAGGCTGCCACTGGGTTCATTGTAGATCCACTGAGGAACCAGTGTGTGTCAGTAGATGAGGCAGTGAAGTCAGGCCTTGTTGGTCCAGAGCTACACGAAAGGCTCCTCTCTGCAGAAAAAGCTGTCACTGGCTACAAAGATCCATTCACAGGCAACAAAATATCTCTCTTTGAAGCAATGCAAAAAGATCTCATCCTGAAAGAGCATGCCATGCCACTGTTAGAAGCACAGATGGTTAGTGGAGGAATCATTGACCCTGTAAACAGCCACCGTGTCCCAACTGATGTTGCATATCAGAAGAACCTTTTCAGCAAAGAAATTGCCAAGACCCTATCTGAACCATCTGATAATAACAAGGCTTTCTCAGATCCAGAAACTGATGAGAATGTTACCTACAGGCAGCTTAAGGATAAGTGCCAAAGAGATCCAGAGACAGGCCTGTACATCCTTCCACTCTCCAAGCCTCAGTCTCCAACTGTTGTGGAGAAGACATACCTCTATACAGAGGAACAAACACAGAGTGATCTGACAGACACCCAAATTGACATTCCAATCGAGGGCCTTGCTGATCAACCCAGGAACCTCTGGGATATCATGAACTCGAATTTGCTTCCCGAGCAGGAGAGGCAGAAGCTCATGGATGAATATCGCTTGGGTAAAATCACTAAGGAGCGGATGATCATCATTATCATTGAGATCATGGAGCAAAGAGAGATCATCAGAAATGATAATCCACTGTCATACAAGACAGTAAGGAGAAGGATAACTATTGAGGAGCTCTACAATGCCCGCATCATTGACTTGGAGACATACAACCTCCTTAAACAGGGCAAGAGAAACATCCGTGACATAATGGAGATGACTAGTGTGAAACAGTATCTCTATGGCACAGGCTGCGTTGCTGGGGTCACAACTGACTCAAGCTCCAAGATGAGCATATACCAAGCAATGAAGAGAGGTTTTATTAAACCAGAATTAGCCCTCAGCCTCCTAGAAGCACAAGCTGCTACAGGATTCATTGTTGATCCAGTTAAAAATGAAACACTCACGGTCGATGAAGCTGTTTGTAAAGGTGTTGTTGGCCCTGAGATCCATGATAAACTTCTTTCAGCTGAGAGAGCAGTCACAGGATACAAAGATCCTTACAGTGGGAAAATTATATCTCTTTTCCAGGCCATGAAAAAGGGTCTCGTCCCAGAGGATTATGCTCTGAAAATGTTAGAGGCACAAACTGCCACTGGTGGTATTATTGATCCTGAATTCCAGTTCCACCTGCCAGCAGACATTACCATGCAAAGAGGTTATATCAACAAGGAAACTAACGAGAGGCTGACTGACGATGTTAAAGGATTCACTGACCCTATCACTGAAGAGAAGCTATCATATGCACAACTGCTCAAGAGATGCAAGTTAGATGGTGGGTTGCGCCTACTCTCCTTGGGAGACAAGAGGCTGATGTTCAAGGGTCTGAGGAAAGAAATCACAATGGAGGAGCTGCTCCGCTCACAAATTATTGACCAGCAGACTGTCACTGAACTGAATGAAGGTCTCATTTCAGTGGAGGAGGTTAGCAATAGACTATCAAGGTACCTTGAGGGCACAAGCTGTATTGCTGGTGTATTTTTAGAATCCACAAAGGAACGTCTATCAATTTACCAGGCCATGAAGAAGAACATGATTAGGCCAGGCACTGCATTTGAACTCCTTGAGGCACAGGCATCCACTGGGTATGTCATTGATCCAATCAAAAACCTCAAACTGACTGTCAATGAAGCAGTGAGAATGGGAATTGTAGGACCTGAATTCAAAGACAAGCTCCTCTCTGCTGAGCGTGCAGTGACCGGATATAGAGATCCTTATTCAGGGAAAACTATCTCCCTATTCCAGGCTATGAAAAAGGGGCTCATCCTGAAAGATCATGGCATTCGTCTCCTGGAAGCGCAGATTGCCACTGGTGGAATCATTGACCCAGAGGAAAGTCACCGTCTGCCAGTTGAGGTAGCCTACAAACGTGGATTCTTTGATGAAGAAATGAATGAGATCCTGACAGATCCATCTGATGACACCAAAGGCTTCTTTGATCCCAACACTGAGGAAAACTTAACCTACCTCCAGCTCATGGAGAGGTGCATCACTGATCCCGACACTGGTCTGGTACTCCTGCTACTGAAAGAAAAGAAACGGGAAACAAAAACCTCCTCCAAATCCTCAGTTCGTAAACGCAGAGTTGTCATCGTAGACCCTGAGACAGGCAAAGAAATGACTGTGTACGAGGCCTACAGGAAAGGGCTCATTGACCACCAAACCTACCTGGAGCTTGCTGAGCAGGAGTGTGAATGGGAGGAGATCACAATGACCTCTTCTGATGGTACTGTCAAATCTATTATCACTGACAGGAGGTCGGGGAGACAGTATGATGTTGACGATGCTCTTTCGCGTGGCCTCATTGACCAGAAGGCTCTTGATACATACCGAGCTGGAAACCTGTCCATCACAGAATTTGCAGACATGCTTTCTGGAAACATGGGAGGCTTTCGCTCTCGCTCATCCTCCTTTGGTTCCACCACTGGTTCCAGCTACTCCTCTCCTATGAGCCCCATACCCTCCATTAAACCACCTGCAGTCACATGGAATGACCCAGCAGAGGAGACTGGCCCCATAGCTGGAATCTTAGACATAGACACACTAGAGAAGGTGTCTATAACGGAGGCCATCCACAGAAACCTGGTAGACAACATCACAGGCCAGAGATTGTTGGAGGCGCAAGCCTGCACAGGAGGAATAATAGACCCCACGACTGGGGAGAGATTGTCAGTCACTGATGCTACAGAAAAAGGCCTTGTGGACAAAGTCATGGTTGATCGCCTCAACCTGGCTCAAAAAGCATTCAATGGATTTGAAGACCCCAGAACTAAAGTAAAGATGTCTGCGTCCCAGGCTCTAAAGAAGGGGTGGTTGTATTATGAGGCTGGGCAGCGTTTCCTTGAGGTCCAATATCTGACTGGTGGACTTATTGAGCCTGATGTTGAGGGAAGAGTGCCACTAGATGAATCCATCAGGAAGGGCACGATTGATGCCCGCACTGCCCAGAAATTGAGAGATGTCAATTCTTACTCTAAATATCTAACATGTCCAAAAACCAAACTGAAAATATCCTTCAAAGATGCCATGGACAAAAGCATGGTCGAGGAAGAATCTAGCCTAAGGCTTCTGGAGGCCTCCTCACAGTCCAGCAAAGGCCTCTACAGTCCCTACAATGTCAGTGGCCCTGGATCTGCCTATGGCTCCCGAACTGGCTCAAGGACCGGATCCCGAACAGGCTCCAGGAGAGGCAGCATTGATGCTGGCTCTGGCTTCAGCATGAACTTCTCATCCTCCTCCTTCACATCTTCTTCAACTGGCTACAGCCGCAGATTCTAATTAGCTAGTTCTGTTTCTAACAACTTGTGACTATGAACCAACAGTACTAATGCACTTTATAGTTGCATTCTCACAAGAAAACAATGTTTCAGTAACAAAGAAAATATTATTTATTTATTCGACCCTGCATGCGGTCTTATCAAGAATTGCCTAGGCTTTTGATTAGTTTTTTCCGCATAGTTTAAACACGTGCCTCCTATATTGAGACATAACCAAGCATTGCTAGATATATAAAATATAACATTTCCTTAGTACTGATTACCAAGGCAGTTTATACTTTCAAAGCAGAGCATGGCATTTCTGCTGTTTTCAAGTGAACTTCTAGTTTTAATTTTACACCTGTTAAAAAGTTGTAGACTTATGCTTTATGAAACTAATATACAGCTCTGGAAAAAATTAAGAGACCTTTCCAAATTTTCCAAAGTTCATTTTAACACATACCTATATATAGTAAAACCAGAGAACTGATAATTTTGCAGTGGTCTCTTAATTTTTTCCAGAGCTGTATATTGTATGTATGTCAAAGAAATATTTTTCCAGTATTCTTTGTTTCCTTTGAAATTCAAGAATATTTGTCTATTTTGTATCTCTTTCAACACTTCTACTTAATGGATGTCAAATTAGTGCTAATGTTTTTAACAGACTAAAATTACATAGATGCCTTCACATTTCTGAATGTTTGTATAGAATATGGACATATTTTGTTTTTATGGTTTTATGCTAACTTAATAATATACCCAGTAAGAATACACCTGTGAGACATTACAAAATTAAACACTACAGGACAGGTATACAACACTGACAAGATGTGCCAGAATTAAAGTGCAAGCTGTTCAGAAACCAGTTTCACATCTGTCATTATCTGTCATTACATTACTTATGCCCATTTATATTCAGTGGACTTTTGCATCCTTTGACTTCATTACACCATTGCTTTACACACTCCAAGTTTTGGATTCTTTATATTCATCATCAATCAAGTGTTCCTGGTATATCCCAAGATGATGTCAGACTTGATCCTGCTCTCCCATACAGACCTGCCTCCTGTTATTTTGGTTCTTGTAAGTTGAAATTTGCTTTTTGTTTTCCTTACGTTTGTTTTGTTGTCTGTTTTCTACAGTTTATTTTAATCACATCCCAGAGCCCAGATTATGCCATTTTCCCTATCCCACACACTACCATGGTGAATTTATTGGTGAACTATCTCTATTCATAATTCTCATTACTCATTATTCTATCCTGTTGTGTTTTTTACAGCTGCCTCAGTCCCTCAAAATCCAACAAATGAGCACAGATACTCAGTTGGCTGGAACATATGACCCCCTCAACTTGGATGGATTTGTGAGTCCATGTCATCCTCACGCAGTTACACAGGTAAAGAACATAAATATCATTTTCATTTCATTTGCAAAGGATGAAGCCAAGTTTCATCAATATTTGTTTTGCTGCATGTTGCATGCATGGTTTGGTTTATTTTTGGTTTAAATTCATCGTTATTTTTTTGTTCCTAGATCTGCCATTGAGTATGTCCTTTCTTCCATTGCACATCACATAATGAAGAAAGCTGAGGCTGAGTCAACCTGACACCATCTGGGATGCCTTTCTAGGAACACTTTTCATTCATGACCTTTTTTCATATATTTATTACTTGAATTCTTATAGTGATATTTGTGTTGTAATATTCAGATTTTTGTTTAGCGAAAACATCCAAAGCATACACACATCTGCATTTTTATTCTTCCATTTCAATTGGGATTAACTGTATTGGTAGAACAGCAAATCTCATTTTGCTAGGTGGTCCACTGAGTATATTTTTGTATTATCGCTCTCCGAAAATTCAGTCCAACCAAAGTGCTAACAAGATACATTTGGAGATATAACATGTTCGATACAGCACCACATTGCATGAGTGTATGTATTATATCAAATTAAGTCATTTCAGTTGACATTTTGCCACAGATTTCCTTTGCAAAGTGAAAAACAGCTTGAAGCTTTATTTTGCTTATAGTTATGTTTCCACAGCAAGTATTTCTGTTATGCATCTCTAAATTTTGTTTTCATCAAGGTTTTGCTATATTATGAATTCATCTTGCATGTTTTACTACCTTTACAAAGGATATTTGGGAAAAATGTTAGTGTAAAATAAAAACAACTGCAGGTGTAACTGTGCTGATTTATGTTTTTCAATATATAAAATCAAACTAACTGGTTCATTTTGCTTATGGGGCAGATTTTGCTTTGAATGATATGGTGATTGGATTCTGTTATATGTTCTGAACATAACACTATGTTGTAAATAAATTTGCTCTGAAGAGGCCCTCTTGTCATTCATACATCAATATTTATACACTAATGACATACCAGAAAATGCATTTTTCATCCCTCCATGTTAAAGCACAAAAATATTAGAGCAGCAACAGCTAGTTCTTTGTTAATATATGAGAAATATGCAAGGAAAGTAAAACCTTGATGTCTTGCACATAGGGTGTCTAAAGGGTAATGTTTTTCGAATGTTTACCATCTTTACACCTCCACGGAAGTTAGATTTTATTTCATGAAAGTGATAAGCAGTGGTTATACAAAATGCATTAATATTATGTTGATAAAATAGTGTTACATCAACATAGTAGCTTCACAGTGGTATGAATCTTCCCTCTGGAAAAAGCAGTAGTTGACCACATGAGGGCAGTGTTAGACTAACCTAGACTCATCCCAAAGGAAGCAAGTGAATCCGATGAAACACACCTACTTAGTCCAACAAGTGATGACCCACTGAGCTACCTATAATACTACCTACATAATAAACGTTTTAGCTCCCCCACAAAAGGACACATTTTGAGTTTTTCCACCTGAAATGTATTCTAATCAGGGTGTAAATGACCATTTAGATCATCACTGGAAACCACCTCTCCATTGGACATTGTGTGGATTTACATAATTCCCTCACACCACATGCAAACAGATTGTGCTCTGTGTGCCACCATTAGCCACTGGGTATGATGGAGGAGCCTGCCAACAGAAGAAACGGGGTATGCACCTCCAAGAATTCTTCCCTCAGCTCCCTTGACTACTCTGATCTGACCCTCTCCCTCCTAGCTCTCCCTGCACCAGAGGCTGGAGGCAGGGAGGTAAGAACACGGAGAAGAAAAGTGTAAAATACTCACATTGTTCAATCCTGCATACAGTAATGTACTGAATGAACAGTGTCGCCTCAAGCAGCTGGCTATAAAAGTTAGCAAATCGCAGGAACTGGTGCAAGGATCATTTTGTTTTCTTTCTTTTTTTTAAAATGGTTTCTTGCAGGATAATGGAGGTGCTTTGTTTGGGTCACCAACACCTACATCACAGGATCAGATATACGGGTATGCTAATGTCTAAAAATGTCATTCATCCTCTCTACAGTGTGTGCCACAATTTGTAGCATTCATTGCAAAAATGTTATAATTTATCGGTTAATCAAGAACGCACGTGTATTGTTAGCTAAACTCAAAAGCATCTACAAAAGTGATGAACCATTACTGCTTTAATGGACATAATCGAAATCTCTTTATTTAGTAGGATTTATTAAAGGTATTGTAATTATATGATATCCAAGTGAGACCATGCTTCATTGAAAGTTGCCACCAACAGTCAGATAAAAAAAAAACAACAGCCTACACACAGCCTGTGACGACAGTTGTTCAATTGTATCAGCTTTGTAGACCGGTGCGTCTGCCAGCAACACAAAGACAGAGCTATGAATTGTGAAGTGAGCACAAAGTGTAAAACATCTCATTGAAACATACTGAAACAAGAAGACAAAGGTTCCAGGCCAGCAGACACAGAGAGAGAGAAAGAGCAGATGCCTCTCTAATGAGATATCTCTCTAAGCCTTGGCTGTAGTAGCCTTTGATAAGAAGAATCATTCTTCCTGCTGTAGTGCAGGTTATGACTTTGGTATTGCATCTGTTTTCTCAGTTAGCTGCCTCCTGCAATGTGATCATTTGAATTTCAAAATGTTGATATAAAAAATAACAAAGTATTCATTTGCAGTTATTGCACGAATACACTGTGTCACTATGAATGCAGTGTGAATAATTACTCATAAAAAACAACAGAAAAGACCAATCAGGCAATTATTACAATTTGGCTTGATTTAGATGATCCCTTTTGCTGCATGTGTTCCAGTTCTGTTTATGTTTAAGCTATTTGATTGTAAAATATGATGAATATAACTTCTTACACTTTGTATTGCCCCTCTCTGTTTTAGGAGGGACGAGGAGGACTTGAGTCAATGGCAGTGTGAGTTTAGGGGTCAAATCAGGGCACTGAGACAGTGGCTGAAGAGCATGGAGATGAGGCTGCCTCCTCTGGACCACAGGGTTAGTTTGGGTTCACACTGTCTGTCTGTCTGCCTTCGGTTGTCTCTCTACCGTTCATTCTTTCTCTGGTTCCCCATATTCCATGTTGAAGCTGTCAGAAAAGCACCTTTACATGTTTTTCATCCGATCCTGTACCTGTGGTGACAATAGTACTTTTTATTTCCCCCCAGGGTCACATTTGAAGTTAATGTATATTATCAGGGTACTTCAGTCTAAAAACATCAGAATTAGTTTTAAAAAAAGCTATGTTTTTTTTAAATATTTCTTCTCAGACAAATGGAGTTTTACACTCTGTGCGTCCTGCCAAGCCTGAAAAGAAATCCATCTGGCATGTCTCTGCTCTCTCTCTCTCTCTCTCTCTCTCTCTCTCTCTCATGTTAGCAGCCAAATGCTAACATCAGCATGCTAACATGTTCACAAATAACAACCCTAACATGCCTCAGCATATTTACTATGTTCACCATCTTAGTTTAGCGTGTTAGCGTGCTTCACTTTAATTAGCACTGAACACAGTGTATAGCTGAGGTTGATGGGGATATCATTAGTTTTGCAGGTATTTCATCATAAACCAAACGGAAACACTTGCTCAGATGAGAAGTTTATTCGGTGCAGAACATAAATGTTTCTACAAAATTGCATGCCGATATCGATATAGAGAGACCTCATGGTGGTGCTCTTTGAAAAGCCAGGGAATCACCAAAATCACAGGTTTCGGCCACTGGGGACCATATACATATGTACCAAATATCAAAAATCCTTTAATAGTTATGCAAAGTGGTGGACTAAACAACAGCCTGCCAGAAGGATAACAATGGCCCCTTATTGGTTGAGACAGTGAACAAACTGAAAATACAAGGTTTTCAAGCCATTTTTAAATAGTTTTTAGAAGATACAACTCCACTTGAAAATGGTTTAAATCTCGAACAATAAGTAAAAAGAACGTGTGCTGGTTCACCTGTAATTGCCTGGGTAGGGAGTATCCCTGGGTATCTGAGCATGACTACAAATTAAGTCAGTGAGTTGTTTTCAGCCTTACTCGTACAGTCCCTATATAAAAATTTTAGATATGGCTTACTGTACATGTGATGAAATGAATGCTTCTAAGAATATGCTTATTAATTATAATAATTAATTATTCGCTGTTTACATAGTTTTCTGATGTTTCTCGCACATATTTTCTGTTTCCATACAATTCTTCCGATGAAGCATCAAGTAATTGCAGTATATTATTGCAACATGCCACTTTACCTATGGAGAGCAACGCAGACTGATCTAGTCTCATTTTAACTGTAGTGAAACTGGCACCAGTAAAGAATGTCTGAGAAAATGTTGGTAAGAGAGCAAAGAAAAGCAAGAAAGAGGGGGGAGAGGACCCAATGAGTCACGCTAGTCAGTTTACAAACACAAGTTAGTACAAGTTAACTGAGCATTACAAGAAAAAGGAAAGGGATTGTGGAGTCTCACATACGGAGAGATGGATACCGAGGTGGTCCTCCTTCACTCCTGCAGGGAGACTTCTTTAAGCCACAGGGGGACAGAGGGGCTGGGGATTCCGGCTCCATTGTGCCTGGACTGGACAGCCAGACTAGAGAAGTGCTTGGCACTGGAGGCTCTCTGCACAGATGAGCGCACACACTGAAAAGACATTAGACTCCGATGGGAGGAAGAGGCAAGGGGGCAGATAAAAAGACAAGCAGGATCTTTATGGTAAGAGCACTCAGATCTGGCTATTGAGCCATTTATTGAACACCAACTGTAGATCTTTGTCATACAACCACTTATACCAATATTTGCACAAAGTTTTGTCAAAAGTCAAAGCTGCAGCCAGAACTTGCATTACTGGTTGGGCAAGTTTGGGCAGCGCTAAGTACTTGTCCAATGGCAAAGCTTGAATGGCAAAGAAAAAACAGAAATAGTAACAAATATTTATGTATTTGTGGTCACTGCAGGTCAGCATTGCTAATGTCAGCTACCTTCCCCCCTCGTCTCTTTTCCTATCAGTCTAATCGGCCATACAACCTGTTGTGATTAGGTTCCTCCCATCAGGTCTAACCGAACCAATCAGATTAAGTCTGTCTTCAACGCAGCACTACCTCTGAGAACTGTTTGCGTTACTGATTGCGCAGACTGAATATTGCTAATTCGTACAATGAAACGATGAAATTTAGCCTTTAGATCCAAAACATTTTCATTGAGCTTAATCTATTGCACAGCGCCAAGTGAAAGCCATTCTAGGACAAAACATTACCATGATACAGCGATGTGGTGCAGCACGATGAATGGTGATAATTTATTTTAATGTCCTTAGTGACCTGCACCTTCTTCAGTGAGCTGTGAATCAATTACACAAAAGGATCAAGAGTGCTTGTTGTTTTTATTGTTATAGTAAAAAATTGGTTATGGTTGATTTAGTTATATGGTCCACTGAAGGAAATGTGTTCCATTGTCCCGACTGAAAGTTTGAGCCAATAATTGATTGTTTGGTTAAAAAGGGCCAAATGACGAAATATGATCTCGGTGTGAACCGGATGACCTTTGAAGAAACTTACTGATTACCATCTCAGGAAGAGTTTTTACAAACATATTCTTCTTAGTTAAAAGTTCTTTTTACGCTTTACATTGTTGTCTCCGTTTGTCTCCTGGGGACTGACGTATAAGATACACAGGCATGACTTATCACGTCGTGACAGCTCGAAACACACAGCGTCAGTCTGACCCCCAATCAGTGTGTGTGAAATAAGGGGGTGTCTTTTTTTTTTTTTTTATCTCAACCATGCCTTTATCATACTGCATCCAACCACAGACCTTTGTCATGGTAATGCTGTTAGTCTGCTGCACTGCTGGTTTCGGTCGGGGCCTGAGGGACTCGTTAGTTAGCGGCATGAATGAGGACATCCCTCAGCAGCGACCCCCCCCCATAGACAGACCCTTCAACAATACACAGGAGAGCGACACACACCTGCTCCTTAACGCAAGGCATGCACCGGCACATCTTAAACAGTTTTTCCCATAAACACTGGGATTCACATGAGCATCAAATTGGAGGTTGTCAAGCATGAATATAATACGCATTTCAGATGGCAATACCATTCAATTTGGGAATTCATACCGTGCGGGCCAGGAAAGCAGGATTATGACAAAGATTATTAACATACCAAGAACTCAAAGAACAAATCACCAGTTCACTAAACGTGCATCTTTGGAAAAGGCCCTGCATTATTTGCTAAAAATACAACAACTTTGAAGTTACAGAAACAAACAAAGTGTTCTAGCACCGTTTATGATATCACAGTAGCAATTCCACAAGGTCCGTTCAGTAGCTGCTCTGGAGCTCTCGATTATATCACATGATGTTTCTTAGCAGAGGAGTTGCCCAGATGCCTTGGAAATGTAGACGATCCTCTGAGCACTGTAAAGATTTATGTAATTCAATTCAATTTGGTTTGATGTTTATAGTGTCATATCATAACAAAGTTATCTCAGGGCACTCTTTCATATAGAGCAGGTCTAGACCGACTCTTTATTTTCAGAGACCCAACAATTCCCACGACGGGCAAGCAATTTAAAGAAAGAAGTTCGAATGACACAATCAAAAGCTTCAAAACAACTGCTGGACTCTGTGGTGACTTCCGCCAAGGTTTTTGGATATGATACCTGCTGTTTCTCCATTTTACTGATAAAATCAAAAATGATCAACATTCATGGCAATGAATAATTTGTCAACTCACTTAATGAAATGTTTCTCTGTAATTTGACAGAATTTACCAGACAAATTGTGCAATTTAATGTTATATCAGGGAGTACACCACGGAATATTCTTATCCAGGATAATGTCAGGAATAATGTCAGCAATCATGAGAGACCGTGGTCGTGAACATGAAATCTTTACCCATTGGAGTAATAGTGAAATTAGGATGCCTTTTGATAGCACGTTTAGCTTTCTTTCTACACTGTGTCGCAACGTTATATGACTGACAAGTCAACGCTGCATCTCTTCACTTTGACAGTCAGGTTTCAGGTCAAAAGTTCTTCTTTCGGCATCCCCAACCCCCTTCTGCATAAAGGCTCTCTGTGTCTAAAAGGTCTGTGGTTTCCCCCGGGCCCGTGGCAGATGCTGCCTCCCAAATAATCCTTGTACACACAATTTATAAACAGGTGCAGGAAGAGGGGTGCGAGATCACAGCCTGTTATCATCTCCTCTCTGTTTCTGACTGCCAGCAAACATCATCCCTGCTCTCCGACACTGTCATATCCTTTAGGAAAGAAAGGGGAGGGGCTTGTTTTCATTGCTGTGAGTCACCTACAAGCCAGATTAATAATGTAAGTATGCTTAGATGGCGGCGGTAAAGTAAACCTGTTTATTCTATAGGCTCAGGTTGAGATGAAATGTTGCGTCCGGTTAATTGTTCGTCTCTTGCTTGGCGTGTCAAATTGATTTTCATCTTATGGCACTTTAGGTAATCTCTCCCATAAGAGGCTTTTTTGATTCACACACTTTATCAGGGTTAATGGCAATGTGGGGCCTCTTCCTTTATTGCCAGTGTCTTCCTGTGCTCAATGGAAAATGTGGACTTACGGCTGTAAATCTCTTCCTGGGAGCAGTTGGATCAAATGTGGAGCTTATGATTCATTGAACTCCTCAGTCCCCCAAGTCTCACCCATGACTGTGATTTCCAGCACCCAGGCAGCCCAGCAGGGGCCGGGTAACCCAGTCGTGAAGCCCATTCGCCTTTCATCCACTTTTCTTGGAAGCAACCTCTATTGGTGATAAACGACAGTGTGCATGCTGAATGGTGCTGCTGGTTTGACCCTTAAAAGGGACCCCCTCTTTTTGCCATGTCTCACGAAGAGGGCTAATTACCATGCTCTGTAGAGGAGCCGTTGAGGTCTTATTTAATTTGAAGGCAGCAGAGAGGTTCAGATAGCAGAGGAGGGGGAAAACGCAAAATTAATCTTTTTCTCTCTGGTCCTTTGGCACATGGGATCTGTGGTCACATTTAGGCTCCCATTGAATGCTAATTTGGAATCACATTCATTTGGAAACTCACTTAATACTTTCCCTCAACCTGTGTCTACTCCATTATCACGTGCATTTTGGAAAAACGATGAAGGCCGCTGACGGAAAAGATTTTCTTTTTTTCTTTCTTGCCACCGGTGGCAGCTTATTGCATCACTGCATAGCTCAGCGTGCCAGTTGCTCTTCAACCACATCGGCTCTTGTCTTATTTTTATGAACTGTGTGCAGGCTCTGTGTGCACCTACTGTGAAATGGAGAGGAGAGAGTTTTGGCAAAATCATTTAATTAGTACAGAGGGGGCTGGAGGGTGCTGAAAGCTGGGATCAGGTGTCATGGTCTTACAACAATGTCTTCCTGGCAAAGTGGTGCCTCATCACTGCCAGCTCCTTTCAGATAAAGCCAGGGGGGACGGGGAATGTGGGCCTTACTTGCTCATTAAAGGCATTAGTGACCCAGAGAAACAGCTATCTGTGAGTTTGTGCATTTTACAGCTAAACTTGTCAGTTAAAGGTGTTATTGTACTACTGTACATTGTGAGATACAGGATGTCTTTTGTGGAATAATCAAGGAGAAACTGGGAACTCTTGTATCAGCACTGAAGTACTCAGGGGTTAAATAACTTGACCCCTGCAGGGGTCATTCTATTCAACTCACTCGGCCACAGTGACAGGCATTTTCAGTTTTGTCCTTTGTTTTTTATTGCCATTTGCATAAATTGAGGTTTAAGATAAGTGGGGGTGTCAGATGGGGCAGTATTCTAGCGAAAACCCAAAACAGTTTCAAAGCAGAATTAACAACCCATTTCTTTTACCACCAGCATATTTAGTGCTCATTCACTGAGGCTTTGAATGCAGTTGAACGAATAATAGCTACGTGGTCAATAACATAATAAACTGTTTTACAAAACTAGAGCTGTGCGAGGAAATATTTCCGTGCAAGAATGTAGTCGTGTTATCAGTCGCAAAGTGAGGCTGCAATAAACAAGATTTGCCAGTTAACTTACATCCCACAGATTTCAGCAGATGAATCGGGAGCTGTGTGTGGCTGCTTATTAAAAATGTAACTTTCACTATAGCTGGGACTCATCACATCGCCCTTCAACAGACTATGAAAAGCTTAAATTTTCCAGACCGAAATATCTAAACATGGAAAGCCATGAAACTCTGCACAGTTGTGTAAGTATGTGTGTGTGTGTGTGTGTGTGTGGTCCCCAGAGGATGAATCCTGACCTTGGTGACCCCCTGACCTTTACTCTAGACCACCATGAGGTTTAAATCTTTGGTTTTCTGTGAAATATTTTGACATCTGCTAGGTGGATATCTATTCTTAGAGAAAGTATTCCAATCACTTTGGGCCTAATTATGGCCCACATTTGTATTTGCCCAATACCTTAGTTTCCCATTCTCATCAGCTGTAGTTTGTGTTGGTTCTAAATAACACATGTTAGCATGCCAACTAAAGGGTGAACAAGGTAAATATCACCTGCTAAAGATCTGCATGCTAGCCTCATAGGGCCACTGTAGACTCTTCACCTTGTGTAGTGACACATCCTTCAAAATCCAACTCTTAACTAATATGACAGTAAAATGACAAAACGTTTGTCTTTGGTTGAACTACAGTATGTGTTTAATTCTGAAAGGTACAAATCCTGCATGAAGCTCCGGCAGAGAATATACTGGACCCAAGTCTTTGTTAATGGAGTTGCATCATGATCCTGTGGCCCAAACCGAGTAAAGCAAGGCTACGCACACATCTCGTGCTTAATAAACTAAGTTTGCATTGATGGGTTAAAAGAAAATTCCACTCACATGTAAAACAGAAGGCACTTTACACTCGTATTGATTATATTTTATGAGGTGATATATGTACTCGCACACTGGAAGGCAAGCAAACAGGCACATGAACATTTTCTTCCTACTTATAGAAGATATTAGGATTTCTGGCTGCACCGGCTGAGAGATTAAATACAGGCAAATTCTATATTTTATCTAAAAACAAATAGTGCAAAATGTGAACTAGATATGGTTGTTTATTGAAAAACTCAATAGTAAGGTTTGTCTTCCTACAGGTGTATTCTCCATAAAACTAATCCTAACTCCCCAGTGAGTGACCTTGTGGATTAAGGAGGAGGCTGAATGGTATCTACGTGTGTGTGTGTGTGTGTGTGTGTGTCTGTGTGTGAGTGTACGTTTATTGACGAGACAGACTGACATAGAGAGTGTGTGGGAGCAATAAACAGGGCAGGATCTGGGGCGGAAACACTCGGACAGTCATCTGTGTGCACACTGCACCTGCACACTATGTCATTACCAGAGTGATATTCCTGGTGTGTTAAAACTAGTCTTAATCCCATGGCTTATACCTAAATAAACATTTGAGATATATTTCACAGAAAAGGTTCACATGGTTTGGTTCCCAAGAAAATGTGTGTACATGTTGTTGTATTGGTGTTTGCATACAGTACGCTTGGTATTCTGTATTTCTAAGGCGAATATTGTGACTTATTGAAGTGGGGAATGATAGAATTTCACTGTAGGGGTCCTTCCTTTGATTCCCTGTGCCAGAAGCAGAGAAAAGACTATTATCTTCCCATTGCTCTCTATTTTTTTTTGTTGCTGTGTTTGCTTCCAGTCTCTTTGTTTATGGGCCGGGGCTGCAACGGCTGCAAGTGAGTTGAAAAGTAATCTGAGATGTTTTACAGTAATTAGTCGTCCTTGTTGCTGCTGTGGAGACTGCTGCACTGACTCTGAATGGGGAAGGTGGGTGGGACTGCAAAGGGGGCTGGGGGTGAGTGCGTGAGTGGGTGGGTAGCAGGGTGGGTGTGGGTCCTTTCTTTTGTAGCCTGCACTTCTCTACCTCGCCATCGAGAGAGAGGGAATGGGCTGAGGCAGCTGTCACTTAACATGTGAATGTTCCGAGGGCGGCTCAGGGGTCTTTAGAAAACGCTCCTTTTTTTTGCCCCCCCCCCAGCCATTCCATTTTTCAAGCAGGAGCAGCATGCAGTTTCTGAGGCACAGTCAGACCCAGAGGAGGGGGAGAGAGTGAGAGAAAGGAATCCTGGGGAAGGTAAAGGGGCCACTTTGACGCCTAGCTGCCTGCTTCATGAGCAACCTGAGCAGCAGCAGCGTGCAACTGCCATGTCGCTACATGGAACTGGCACAATCTGACCTCCATGTGAGAACGGTTCTTGGCTGGGAACTGTGAGAGTTCAACTGAGCTCCATCTGGGCGCGATATCCCATCGGCGGCGTTAACAAGGAAGGAATTCCTCTATCACAGCTCCCACAACAAAGAAGAAAGGGAGAGGAGCAGAGCTGGTGGGAGGAGAAGTGAAGTGAAGGGAGGGGAGGGGAGAGGAGGACATTGTTTGCCTGTGACTGTGGGCAACGGAAAAGCACGAGTTCAGGGCATGCGTGAGTGTGTTTAGAAAGTGTGTTTGTATGTGTATGCGTGAATGAGTGGACTTGATTGAGTGTGCGTCTGAGGGAGTATGCATGTGTGTGTGTGAGAAGGGGAACTTCAGTTTGGGATGTTGGAGCTGGGAGGCCGTTCAAAGGATGCTCAAACAAAGCTGGATTCCCCCCTCACCGCCCACCCCCCTTTCTCTCCTTTTTGAATGGCGATTGAGGACTGGCTGGATTCCTTTACTCATGCTGTTTGGCTCAACTGGGCTTCAGGGTAAGTGTGGGTTCACGTATAAGCTTCAAACCGCCAAAACTGCCAGTAACAACAGGATTGGCTCAGAGAGAGAGAGTTTGGTCCGGGACTTTTGCTGGTCAGTGATTGAGGGAGCCATGTGACAGTGAATGAAGTTGTGACTGGGTGATTTTCTGGACTTTTTCCTAACCGGGTGAAAAATACAAAGTGCAGCAGGGAATGAAAAATCCCACTAGAGGCAACATCAGTGTGAATGGATCATTCTGATGTGAGTATATTTTATTTAGTTCAACTGTTTGTTCTTTGCAAACAGTCTTGTAGCTGCTTTGAGTTCACGAAAGGATTCACTATTAATGTACCTCAGTAGGCATGGCCATTTGTAAGTATCTAGTCACGTAGCCAAACCAATGCTGGCATTTGATTCTGTACAGTAGCTTTTTGTTGCGTGACTTTGAGGTGAAAGTGCGACCTTGCGCAATATCCACCCTAAAATATTATGAGTCTCATGGGTGAACGCACAGCTGCCATCCACGATAAGGGACCACTACCATGATTGCTACTTCAGGACCTCCCTTAACAGACGCAGACACACAGCAGTGACACAACATTATGGGGGCTCTACTGTTGTGATTGATGATTATTGTTCTGCTACTTAATTATAACCACCCCCCCCCAACACACACACACACAACGCTTCTTGAATCATGTAAATGGGTCAATCGATGCAATACGTGATACAGACATTAGATGTTTCGTATAGTATTTTGATATGTGAGATGTGGCTCAAAACACTTGAACACACACATTTCCTTTCTTCTTAATAATATTAGGATTATTTTTCTTTCACATTTCGTTTGCCATGCCACGGAGAGAAGCCCCTATACCATGGTTGTAATCAAATTCATCAGGAAATGGAATGCGTTCACGTATCATAAATCACCGTTGAGAGCAGAGAAAGGGCCAGGCTAAATTAAGGGCCATTTCAAAGTAGGTTAAGTGATGGGATGGTTGGGTCAATATGAGTTAAATGGTGGAGTGGTTCTCTGGTTCCATGGTTCTCCTTCTAGTGTCATTATACGCTAGGAACTGAGAGGTGTGTCACAGATACGGGCTTGAGGCATTTTGAGAGGGTTTTCCTGGTTTGCTTTGATTGTAGAATAATGTAGGTCATAGCATTGTTATATTCTTTCACGTGAGGGCTGAAAGCTGCCTATGATAAGATTCAATTGCCTTTTTTAAAAAAACATTGAGTGGCCCAGTCTAGTAGACATAATACAACATAATACAACAGAATAGCTGCATATTTATTTTTTTATAACATCCTCCTGGTAGTGCACTCTAATGAGACTACTCAGCATATCCTCACATGCATTGCTGTGAGATCACTGTAGAGGCAACCGTGTAATTTAGCAAACGACCACACATGCGGTGCAGTAACCAGACACGGCACACCCTCTCTCTTGAATTGTTAACCCATGTGAACACGGCCACAGGCACTCTCTCTGCCCTCCTCAGGAGACTGCTGGGCAGTGATCTGAGCTAACTGGGTAATCATTGATCTTGAGGCTGGGGCTTTGTCTGGGCACCACTCTCTGATCTGGCTGTGTGCTCCCCTGTGGATCCCTTGACTACATCATCTGCTCTGCAGAGACATACATGATGTAGGTAATTACTAGCCTAATGCACACGGAGGCATCATACCAAACTAGGTCATTTTTAGATTCTCATTGAGTTAAAGGCTGCGATACATCTTAATTATAATTAATTTCATATTTGGGAGACACACAAATGAGATTTGATTCGGATATGGGGTGGATAGTGACAGTGGCACAATGCCAAGTCCTTTGCTGCAGAGTTTCTTTGTGTCTAACCTCTGGCAAATATAAAAGAGCTGCATATTCAGCATAATTCTGTCTGCTTACAGTATGACTGTAACACGTAACCCATACAGGACTTTAAATTCACGTCCTCTGCATTTTCAAGCCAGAAAAAAATCCTTCTGAATAGTTTGAGGAGCTGACATCCCATTTTGCCCTTTGTTGCCCCATATTGCCCCCCCCCCAAGATCTTTAGTCACCAAGCATGACCTGAGGTGAACCTGTATAATTCTGTCAAGAAGCGTCCAACACCGCCTGAGAGGGAAGACCCGGCCTCAACAGGAACCCTCCCTGTGATCTCCTGATGGGCTCACCTCAGCTCCTCTAGACCAAGATAATTACATTCACCTTTCACCCTTCTGTCAAAACGATGAAGGCACTGAGCTGAGGGGGAAGCAGGACTGACACAGTTTGAAATTGTCATGGCCAATGAGAGCCTTTTCAGTAATATACAAATCTTTGGTCAAACAAGATGTTGATGAGATCACTGTAGGGTTCAGTGATGTAGTAGTAAGAAAACAAGCTTCACTCATTATGGAAGAGCATTCATTTTTGCTTTACTCCTCCACACACACACACACACACACACACACACACACACACACACACACACACACACACACACACACACTGCCTCTATGCCACTCTGTGTTCCTACCCCCCTTCTTGTCTGCGTTTTTATGGCTGTCATATTTGATCAGATCCTTCACGGGTTTCCCAGGACTGGTCTGGGCTGAGTTGGAGAAAGAGCTGGCTGTTTGCCACCGGTTTTCCGTGCCAGGCTCAACAGTGGGATCCTCGACAAGCCTGTCACATTGATTTCTTGTCCCGGGAATATTTCAGCTGGTAATGTGAGATAGATGGGAGCATGTGTGTGTGTATATAGTAAAGGAAACAAATGGACAGGGAGTATCTAGGCCACGTATCTCTGTTGTAGTTCCCTCTGGTCTTTCAGTGCCAAGAAAAGGGCAATGTTGGCACTGAAATTTAGCAAAACAAAAGATTGCTAGGGACTGGTTCCATTTGGTCTCATAGGAGTTTGACGATGTAAGTTGTGGCAAGCAGAACTCAGTGACATTAAAGCAGGAAAGCTGTGGTTTTATAAAGAAAGATGGGCAGTAGTGTGTTTATGTTGAGTTACACAATGAGCACTTGTTCACTGCATGATTACCCAGAGTCCCCTTGTCTTATTTTAGGTAGCTGAAGGATCTTCCGCATGCATGGCCGAGGGGCCTTACCCGCCCTGTTACCTCACTAGCCTCTGGGCTGAAGGATTATGGGTAACCTCATCAGCCGGCCCAGCTGCCTGGGCCAGAAGTCCAAGCATGTGAGGTCAGACGAGGACTTCCTGAAGGAGTGCTACCAACGACGAAGAGAGTGGCAGCCGCCGGAGCAACATGCGGAGGCCAAACCAGAAGTGGCTGTCAAAGACAAAGCAAGGGAGGATGCCAACAAGGTGGAATGTGACAAGGAGTCACAAGAAATTGATCATAAGAGAGAGGAGGGGGCTCATACTCCCATTTCGGACAAACCTCTCCGCAGCTCTCCTGCCTCCACAATCAGAAGCACCAGTACGCTGGATAATGCCTGGCACAGCAGCCCTTCTCCAGTAAAAACATCCAGAAATGGGACACTAACAAGGAGAAGCATGCCTCCAGAGTTTGCCAGATCCCCCCTGGCTCACCCGGATAAGAGCGCTGCGGAGAGGAGAGCCAGCTTCCAGAGGAGGGACTCCAGAGAAGGAAGTCCCTGGTCCTGGAAGACTCTGGCATCACGAGAGGTTACGGAGGTGACGGAGGTGACAGAGACAATTGTAACCGAAATCGTGGAAGTGACAGAGTATCCAACTGGAGATAAGGGAGGGGACCCCATAGTCACCAGAACTGTTAGAGTGCTGAACGGTGTTGCCGAGGAACTCGCTGAGGTTAAAAACACTGGCTTTCAAACATGACAACTCTCACCTGTCTTCCATTCTTTCCTCTTCCCATCTGAACTTCTCATCTAGACACTTTCTTTAAAAGCAAACTTTTGTCTCTATAGCACTGTGGTGGGCCTTTTTATAACAGTGTTTTTCTGAATTGAAACATGTGGACTGTCCTTGTTTTGCAGCTCCAAAGTGATGGACACTCAAGCTCAGACCAGGATTCCAGCCTAGATAGATGGAGAGTAGGTTTTTACTCATAACCCGTTTCTCCTTGTGTTACAACAGTAAAACCTATAATGTTTTTCCTGATCATGTGCCAACAGTATTTTCATTCATTCATACGTCAGCTGATACTTTGTTGCGGTCTTTCTCAAGGGAACAAGATCGGCCTTGGCACTGAGGGATGTGCCAACAGATTCTGAGACATTTCTCCAAAACTTGGAAGCTTTGCTCACATGGGTCTGTGAGATAGAGGAGCTCACAGCCAATCAGAAGCCCCCATCTTCAGAGGTCAAAGTGGTGAAAGCACAGCTCCAAGAACAAAAGGTCTGTTTTCGCCAACATCACATCATAGCCTAATTTCTTGCTCCAAAAAAAAACATCTTCCAAATACTATCATAGGGGGAATACACCTGAAAGGATTGTCTATAGAAAGGTGTGGTGAGGTCATTGAAAATGCTCAACTGCTTCCTTTATAATATAAACTCAGTTCTATTCAGTGGTGAATGGGCGGCGTTCAGATCCAGTTTGAGCTCCAGTAAGTCTTTGGGAACATTTCTGCAAGTATCTCACCTTTCAGCTGTAATCACACCCATTGTGAGCTCTTTGGATGAGGTGCAACCTGCCTACCTCTTAACAATGAAAGCTTGACACATGAGACATGGCTTTCTCCACACTGACACAAAGGCAGAAAAACCAAGAATGGGGCTTTGATAAATATTAATTCTTAATGCAAGCAAATTAAATGAAACCTCAAATATAAGGTACACATCTTCTGTAGTACTGGCGAGAACTTTTTTGATTGACGCTTCTGTCTTTCTACATTATCGAGTCCTCCGTTTATAATACACCATTTTGATTCCTTGAGGTATGGCTTTTTCTGTTCTTTTACAGCTTTTGCAGCGCCTCCTAACGGACCGAAGGCATAGTATAGACTCTATGATGCTGGAGGGCCCTCGACTGGTGGAGGCCCACCCCGGAGAGGAGGGGGAGCAGGCGAAGGTCAAGCTCTCCACTCTCAAAGAGAAGTGGGAGGCCTTACAGCTGGAGGCAGAGCAAAGGTCAGCTACTTCTACTGGCCATGCACACTTTCATTTTGACAAGGCTTACTGCTTGGTACACATCTTACTCTCCATGGTAACAATCTGCGGACATTTTGTTGTTGGTAGGAGAGCGAGCCTGGAGCTCATTCTGCCCAGGACCCAGCTCTTCCAGGAAGGAGTAGATGACTTGCAGCAATGGCTCATATCAGTGGATCAGGCCCTAGCTGAACTACGGAATGCAGAGAGAGTGATGCTGCATATCTCAGAGGCCGCAGATAGGGCCAAGGTTGGAAATCTATCACGTGTGGTTCAGCCGCACGTACTGTGTAGCAAATGTGTATAGTGCTGTTTGAGTGGAGAATTATAATTTTGACATGTTTTCATTTTCTTATAGGCTGTTGTTGAAGAGATTCAAGTCAAAATTGCTGAGCTAGGGAAAATACAAAAGTCAGGACATGATCTGATGGAAGCAATTTCAGGTAATGTTTACGACATAAGGTAAAACCTAATGGGCACAGTGTCGAGCCTGGATAAATATAAGTTTTATATTATCTATACCAATGTTAATATTTTACTCCTGCCAGTAGCAACAGCAGACAATTTCACTGAAGAATGTCCAAATCTATTGATAATAATATTAGTGCATACGCCTGCAGATGGCTAAATGTCAAAACATTATAACCAATCCTGATAAATCATTACCAACAGATATCTGGTATAGTATTGAATCAATTACATTCTAGAATTGTACAATAAATACATCAGTAAATAAAAGCACATCCTATCAATCCTAAAAAAACACTGTCTTACCTTGGTTTTTAACATTGTCAGTATCTGCAAAAATATATAGGTCTTACCCTATGACTGCTGATATGCCCAGTGTTTGTGATTGGTCCTTTGCTCCAGAGGAGGAAGCCCAGCAGGTACAGGAGAAGATGGATGCTCTGCGCATCCGTTGCTCTGTGCTGAGTCTAAGCAGTCTGGACGTGCTGCAGAGGCTGGAGCAGGCCCTGGAGGCCTCCAGCCGCTGTACCTCCAGCCAGGAGGACCTCCACCTGTGGCTGGGCCGCATCGAGAGGGAGCTTCTGGGGGCCGCAGGAGCGCAGACGCATGCTGGAGATGCAGTACTATGTGCAGCTGAGAGACAGAGGGTAATGTTCCCACAGAACCCGCAACCAGTCAGATGCTTCAGCAGATTTGATATTACTTCATGGGATAATTTTCATGTTAATGACATCATCACATAAGTATTTACATACTATATAAATTAAAAGAACATTTTAGTCAACCTGTTAGAACAAAAGTTAATAATTGTTTTTTGGGGGGTCTTTGACTGGCATCATTAAATCTGGTTACTTTTGTTTTTAGATAGAACTATGTGGCTTAGCATTGCATAGCATAGCTTAGCAAGCGGTGTTTAATATGCTGACCACATTTCTGAATAGCACACCAGTTTGTCGAAGCTACAAAAGTAGCCCGCTAGCTTCAAATGTGTCAGCTTTTTCACCTGCACAACCTCATTCTTTTAACTCATTCATTTATTAATGTTCAAGAGCTGTCTTTGAACATTAAACCAGAATTTGTGTACCCATCATATTATTTACTTTAATATTATTTAATTGAAATGATAACTACTGCCAATGCACAAGTGGTATTTATTAATGCTATGCTAACATATAGTATATTCTTATCAGCTGGAACAGGCAGTGGTGAAGGAGGTGGCATGGTTTAGAGACACAGCGCTGAGTCTTGAAAAGTTGAAAACCATTCATCTGGATCCAGAGCTCATAGCAGAGCAACTCTATGAGCAGAAGGTCAGGACATCATACAAATATACTTGACTAACTAATTAATATCCCACTTTTAATGAAAAAAACATTACATGTTTGTGTTATCTGTAATTTCTATGGTGTAAAGATTTCAAATTTTAGAAATGAATTTAAATTATGTTTGGTAAGTAAGTTAAATGTGATGTATTATCTCCTGAAAAGATTTTGGCAGTGGAGATTCTCCAACACAGGTTCAACATTGAGAAGATGGTGAAGATTGCTGAAATCTTGCTGACATACAGTGATGAAGGAGAAGCAGGCGATTTGCGGGTATGCCCCACACTTCATTTCATGCGACAATTTTACCGCTAATGTAAACAAATGTACTTTTAAGGTCTTTAAATATTCTATTTTCTTTGTTGTACTGTTACCGCTCCATGCAGACCCCATTAGAGGCCTTACAGGAACAATGCAACACCACCTCAGCCACCAATTCCCATGTGGTCCTGCAGCTTGAGCACGCTCAGTCGCTCCTTCTCCAGTTCTCAGAGGGCCTCGCTGAGGTTTCGCCCTGGCTTGAGGAAACGCAAACCCTGATTGGCCAGCTGTCCCTGAGCACAATTTGCTACGAGACATTTCGGGAACAACAGGACCTCTTACAGGTAGAAAAACCTGCCTTTCCACATTGGAGTGCCAGCTTCTCTCTTCTTCTTTTTTTAATCATCCCTTTTATATCCAATCCAACAAAGAAGTCCTTTTATACTTCACAGTCTGCCACCATTTTCCTCTGTAAATGAGATCTTCTGTCCAAGTACAGTTCATTAATGCAATCTACTTCCTGCTGCCTGGGTTGCTTATTCACCAGTGTACTATAATGACAGAGCAGTTTGACCATGAAAAGCAAGACTGATTTTTACCCATTTAGTGATTTAACTCAAAGCAGGTTCTTTCTGAACAACATCTGCTGTCCACATTGTTATTAAACCTTTCCTTTTTTAATCTCTTATCTGTTAAGGGCCTGAGGGAGTCTATAGCGGAACACAGACCCTTGATAGCACGCTTATGCTCTCTGGCAAAACGCTTGTCAGAACTCAACCCCATTCATGGGGATGAGTTCTGTCAAAAGGCTGCAAAGGCCGAGGCACAGCATAGAGTCATCAGAGACCGGGTCAGAGAGACAGCTAATCTACTCGAGGAGTCCTTGCCTCGGTTCACGCAGGTGAGAATGTTTGGATAATGCAGACAATGTCATAAATAGCCTCATACTTTCAAATATATCACAAATACACACAGCAGAAATATATTTTCTTGTACCTACAGCTGAATGAGAGGATGACCCTTATCAGAGAGAGTCTTGACCGCCTGCGGAGTCGCATACAGACTCCCAGCTCTCTTCAAGGCCTCACCCCAAGGATCCAGGAGCAGCTGCATGACAACAAGCACACCCTGTCTGAGCTGTCCAAGCTGGAGCTGGGACTCGGCAGTGTCAAGACACAGGCAGATGAGCTGCTGGCTAACACACAGGCAGCTGGTGATGGATCCGTCGGCACAGGTAATGTGATCTTGTTTGTATACAGATAACGATGCTGTCCTAGTACACGGGGCTACAAGCAACAATTCTATTTACCTGTGGCAAAAGGGTCAATTCTGAGCAATATCCCTGTCATATCTGGGTGATCTTAGCAATCCAGGAGCGAGTGTCCAGCCTGTCCCAGCTGTGGGATGAGACACATACTCAGGCCCAGGAGAGGGAAAGCTGGCTACTCAAACTTTTGGACCATGCCTTGAAGTTCTGGAGTGATGTCAGTGATGTCACAGCTGCTCTCAGTGATGCTCAGCAGGCAGTGTTGGATCTCAATGCCAGTCGGACAGACTCTGAAACAATCCGCCAGAGCCTTGAAACCATGCAGGTTTGTCTGGAAGCTCTTAAAGGAGTCATGCAACAGCAATTCACATTTTTATATAAAGCACACTATGTAATCTTTTCCATCCTTTCAACTTATAGACTCTCAGGGAGGATATTGACAGTTTACAGGGCGATCTGGACACCCTTGGCATTTTGGGAATGGATCTGATGTCAGCATGTGGGGATACAGACAAACCAGATGTCACTAAGAGCTTAGATGAAGTAAGAAATGCATTTCAACAAAAACCTTTTGAACACTTGAATGCTGTGTTGACTAACTTAAAACCATTTTTTTGTTGTTGCTTTAAAGCTCTATTGCACATGGAACAACTTGTGCAAACTGTGGAACGAATGTCACAAAAAACTGGAGGGGTCCCTTCAGATGGCACTACATTATCAAGATACTATGCAGGTGTGTGTCTATATACAGTATTGGTATTATGTGTATAAGAATATGCACTAACACATATTTCTTGGTCAGTATCATAGCCATGTCAAACAAGACACTTTGGTCACCACTTCGTGACCCTAGCAGTGTTATGGCGTCCTTCCAAGGACAAAGCTAGACTTTTATTTTGAAAATTCAGACTCCTACTCCCTGTAGCGTTGCTTTTGAGTGACTGACAGATTGTGTGGTCCTCTGCCAAATGCAAATGACTTTAATGGTGCAAACTGTGTGAGACAGTATCAAAAGAATGTGAAATGCATCCAGCTGTATGTTCCAACAGGGTTACATGTATGATTGTTGAGAACAACATTTCTGCAATGTTAAAATCACACAACATGGCAAGAATTCAGTTTGAGTGGAACAAGGGCTGACTGATTGTATTGTTTTCCTAATAGGGTCTTTTTGAGTGGTTGAAGTCAGCTGAGCTAAGGTCCACTGAAGAGTTTGTGGTAGGAACTGACTTGGAATCAGTCAAGGAGCAGCTATGTGATCTCAAGGTGAGTTCATACGCTGAAGGTTTTCTCAATATATATGTTGGTCTCATATTATACAATATGTTGGATATGTGTGTTGCATTTTATTATAATGTAAAACATATCAGTCAGCTAATTTAATTTCCAAACATGTATTCTGTCTTCATGCTTTCCTTCAGGAATTTAAGCGAGAACTTTACCAGAAGAAGATCGAGATAGAAAGCCTGAACCATCGCTTTGTGTGCCGGCTGTCTCCGGGCTCGGAGCGTCCAGGCTCCGTCTCACCGCTGTGTGACTTCAGACAGCGTTGGGACACCTTGGAGTCAGAGACTGTCGGCAGACAGGTGAGAATATGCAAGCAGATATCAGTATGTAATATTAAAATTAGCATGCCACTGTAATCCACTATATGCACAATGATGTTACTTCGGCAGCAGTCCAGTAGAAGCTACATTTAGCTGAAAAAAAGGCAAACTGTAAAAAAAAGAATAATATATGTTTGACTGTTTTTTTTCCTGTGTTGCCACCAGCATCAACTGGAGTGTGCTCTGCTGGGCCTGGGTCAGTTCCAAAACACACTGGATGAGCTGCACACATGGCTTTCCCGAACCGCTGAACAACTGCAGGGCAGCCAGCCAATCAGCATCGACCTGCAGGCCTGTGAAATAGAGCTGGCCAAACACAAAGTTGGTGGTGTCCTAAATACAATAATATATAGAGTAACTAACATTTCAACATAAACGGCTGCACCGTCAGATGTAGCAACTAAGTGTAACAGAGCTGTTTCAGACTTTGAAGGTCTCAGAATACACAGAGCCCTGTAGCTCTCATAGAGCTGTGGCTTTATCTGCTAGAAAACGATGAATACTTAGCCTTGAATGAATAACAGACTTCTCTCCTGCAAGCGTTCACCATTGTGTCTGTACCTCACGTATTATTTCTGGTCACTTATACGAACATGTCTTTGTCTGAACTGCCAGATACAACCAAGAACAGAAATTTACTTCTAACACCTCAAAGCAATACACTTTGAATTACACGAACATACGATGATGCTCTAATACTTCTTCCTTCTCCCAGGTCTTGCGTAATGATGTCATGTCACATGTTCGTACAATGGAGTCCCTGAACCAGGCAGGCAGGGGGCTGCTGGAGTTCGGGTCTGTGGACAGTCCGTATGGTCTGCAGTCTCAGCTGGAGCAGCTCAACGAAAGCTGGGAGTTTGTCCGCTGTGAGACTGAACGCAGGCAGTTGGAGTTGGAGAACAGACTGAGTCAGGTAAAGAGACAATGTCTGATCCATTACAAAAGTCACACAGTAATAAAGAACATGTTTATATATAACTGTTTATATAGTACCTTTTTACGCAACATATTAGGATGCAGAGTGTTCCTAGCTGTACTGAATTTTATGTTTCATTACCAGAATAGCATGGCGCCCTCTTCTGGTGGTTGTAAAGGTGAACATAAGTGTATACAGGTGTTTTCAAATTTAATGGTGGCTTTTATTGTCATAAAGGAAGGCAAAATGAAAATAAAAAATGAAAACATTTATATATCTACTATATTGTACATATCTACAAAGAAAAATACATTGTAATAACCAAATATTTTATCATCTGATGGTCACAGTTGTTGATGTTTAAACTAAACTTGACACCCACATCACCATAGGAGATTTTGCATTAATTCTGTTGTCTTTACTACAGGTACAAGATGTCACGATGGAGATTCAGGATCTTCTGCAGTGGCTGGAGAACACAGACCTGAGACTGTCCGCCTCTAAAACCATGTGGAGCATGCCGGACTCTGCCAGTGAAAGGCTCAGTGCGCACCTGGTAAAGCGCACCAGGCTTTGAACTGTCAAAATAAAGAGATATGCAAGAAATAAAATAAAATAAATGTTACCCAGTAAAGAAATCTTTCTTCCCTAAACAAAATTGTTTTTCTGCTTCTCACTCATATAAGGAGTTGTGCAATGAGATGGAGTCAAAGCTCCACGCCTACACAGATGTGAAGAATGCCATCCACAGGATGCTGGAGAGCAGCAATGTTGTCCGCGGATCGAGCACCGAACACAGCCTTTCTATTCTTGAACAGAAGTGGGCATCTGTTCACAGCAAAGTCCAGGAGCGAAAGGTTACTTAACTCTTCATAGTCATTAGTCATCATTCATTTATAGCATGATTATATCTTGAGTTTCGTGCTGTTCCCGCAGGCAAAGCTCGCAGAAGGATTGAGTCTGGCCAAGGAGTTCCACAGTAGCGTCCAGGAACTTCTCACTAAGATGAGCAAGTGTGAAGAGTCCATTGGGCTTCTTCCTGCTCCCAGCTTTGTTCTGGACACTATTTGCACTCAGCTGCAGGATCACAGAGTAAGTCTTTATATACCTGCTGTGCTCTTTCTATTTGTCTGCTTCAGATCCAAAGTTGCATACACATGTGGAAGTGGTTCATGATATATTTTTTATATGTACAGAAACTGGTGAATGAGGTGAACGGACATGGTGACAAAAAGACCACAGTGCAGAATACTGCCTGCAGACTAACAGAACTGAGCAGGAAGGAGGACTGCGATGTGATTCATAACCTAATCATGACCGTCCAGGACCGCTACAAGAAGCTACAGCAGCGCGCTTCAGAGAGAGGCAGGATGCTGGATGAGGTCAAAAAGAGTGCCAAACAGGTATTCCACTATGTCAACTCCAATATAAATGGACAACCTGCTCCAGCTTTCTCAAAGTACTTTAGGTGTGACTTGTGCCACCCAGAGGAACTTTTGTATAATATCTATCTTTATTTCTCATATTTCAGTTTAATGAATCGTGGCGCCTGCTAGTAGACTGGATGACAGAGGTCGAACAGACGTTAGACACGCATAAAGAGATTGCTGTGTCCCACGAAGAGATTAAACAGCAACTGGCTGAGCAGAAGGTGCAGTAGGCATCGCAATGAATACAACTTGGCCATTGCATGCGACATGTTTATGAATGCCTTCACTTATCGCTTAATTTCTGAGTAGGAGTTCCAGAAAGTGCTGAGGTCAAAGAGGCCCATGCTGGAAGCTACGTCGAAGAATGGACGCAGCCTTCATGAAAGAGCTCGAACCAGCCACGATAGACAGCATCTGGAAAACCTACTGGCTGAGCTCAAAGACACGTGGGACACCATCAGTGGCAAGTCTATGGAGAGGTATGATACAGCTGATAGGGACATATTCAAACTTTATTCTTCTATGTGTTAAAAAAAATCCCGATCTTTGAAATTTGACCCAATATTCTGGCTTGCATTTCTCAGACAACACAAGCTGGAAGAGGCGTTGCTGTTCTCAGGAAGATTCACTGATGCTCTCCAGGCTCTGAATGACTGGCTGTATAGAGCCGAGCCCCAACTGGCTGAGGATGTCCCTGTTGGTGGAGACAAGGACCTGGTACACAACCTGATAGACAAACACAAGGTACAACACCTGTCATACATTTCAATGTGTGGCCTCAGTAATTCACAATGCTAAACAGATTGGCATAAATACAGTTAGAGCTACTGCAGATATGTCATAGTATAGAAACAAAGGATTCGTGCTAATGTGTGGAGTCTTCGGTGATGTGTTTACAGTAACTATACTATTAATCTGGTAATGATTTCTTGATATGAAGTTACTATACAGTATGTCTGACTTTGCGTAGCATATTGTGTGCCAGGTTCTTCACAATGCTCAATTCTCTTAGGCCTTCCAAAAGGAGTTAGGAAAGCGAGCTGGGTGCATTAGGACCCTGAAACGCTCTGTGAGGGATCTGACCAGGAGCAGCACTGCTGACGCCCACTGGCTGCAGGAGCAGATGGATGAACTGGAGGGCCGCTGGGAGGCCGTGTGCAAACTGTCAGTCAGCAAGCAAGACAGACTGGAGGCTGCGCTTCAGCAGGTAGTTCTCACACGTAATAAAGGTGAAGGTGTAAAGGATCCATTGAAGGGGTTGGCAGTTCAATCCCCGACTCCTCCTGTCCACATGTAGAAGTGTCCTTGGGACACTGAGCCCTAAGTTGCTCCCGGTGGAGGCCAGCACTTTGCATGGCATCTACGTCGCCATCAGTGTGTGAATGAGACCAATCTGTAAAAAGCGCTTTGGGGACTGTGAAGGTTGAACAAGTAGTATATAAGTGGTGTCCATCACCACGAGTGCTTAAATTGTAATACTCATATTTTTTGCCATTGTTGGACTGAAGCTGTCACTAAGCAATAACTTGTGCTGACAGGGGCTTTAAATTTGACAATTTCCCTATAAAAGTGACAAGTAGTTGTGTTTCACCCAGTGTTGTGCTTCACCCAGTGTCTGGAAAAGTCTCAACTAGCAGATCATGACAAACTGCTATCTTATATCAAAAAGACACACACAGAAATATATGATATCAGGAATGGAGCAGTTGATTGGCTGATATCTGACCATTAAATTATAAAAAGCTGATAAGTAAAGGGACAACCCCTACTCTTAATCATTGTCTTTGTTCTCATTAGGCTTTTAAGTTTGATGGCCTTGTCCGCTCTTTCATGGAACGTGTCACTGAGGCAGAGAGAATTCTGAAGTACGGGCTGATACCAGAAGAGGAGGAAGGTTTGCTCGCTTTCCGCAAACAGCACGAGGTCAGCATAACATGATACTTTATCACTGCCTATAGGGAGATACACCCCCCCCCCGTCTTGTCTGTTCCCGGGGAGAACAAAGGTCAGGATCTGCTACAGAACAAGTTGGATTCAGTATCATCAAGCATAGTGAAGCAGGATGGATATTTGCACACTCTCATGCCTGAACCCATTCAACCGGATGAAGGACGGATACTAAATCCTCTTTCTCCCCTCCTAAAGGAATCAATGGGTGCCTTGCAGGCTCAGGCGGTGGAGTTACAGAACATCCAGTGTCTGGGTGAGGAGATCCTGGCCTCCTGTCACCCAGACTCCATAATCACCCTAAAATCTTGGATCAGTGTCACCGAGACCCGCTATGAGGAGGTATTTTCCCTATGGGTATTATATATATGATTAATAACACTGTATTTAGGACACCGTTAGGTGCTACCTACAGAAATAAACAATTCAAATTTATAAATTAATAAAGAAAATGGAAAATTAAGTGGGAAAGTAAATAAATAAGCACATTTATATGGAATGGGAAAATAATAAAATACAGAAATATCAATTTATTACACATTTTATCAATGAATGCCTACATTTATTTTTAATATTATCTTTGGGGCATTTGATGGCATATTCATTTATTTATTGAATCATTTATACATTTATTTTTGATTATGGCAGTTCCGGTCCTCTATAGATATCAGATGGGTAACTGGAAATGTCTTCAAGACAGGGTGTCTAAACCAGTGTCAACATTTGAGAACATCTGAGTGGAACTAGTGTAATTTTCTCCCTCTCCTTATTTGCTGAGTCAGGTTCAGACCTGGGCTCAGCAGCAGGGCCAGAAGATTCAGGCCAGCTTGGCAGCACTGGAGGCAGAACGAGAGGACATCCAGAGGCTACTGGACTGGATCTCCTCAGCACAGGAAGCCCTCAACCTCAGAGACCAAGAGCCTCTGCCTGAGACCACAGAGCAGAACCAAGAACTGATTGAGCAGCACACAGTACGAGCTACCTACTATACCATCTCACTATCTTCTCTGTTAAACAGAGGCTACCTCTACTCTTTTACATATTGGGGAATGGCCAGAATATGTAGGTACATCTTTAAAATGCACCAGTTTCCTGGTTACACCCTAAAGACGGCTGTGTTTGTTGAATCCACCTATTGTGTGTAGACTGGACGTTTGACATGTGACTCCTGAGGGTGCTTGCGTGCTGTCTTTCTTCAGTTTCTGTTGGCCTCCTAGTCACGGTGCCCCCATCTCTCTCTTGCAGATGTTTTCAGGTGGGCTCCCGGTAATGGCAGGCTGATAGTCTCACTAACTTAAAGACTTAGCGCTTGTAAACTAATGTCAAAGTCTGTATAATTTGACTAAGCCAGCTCATATTATCCTGTTAGAGCCTCTATCTGTATCTCTCTGCCTATGGTGGCCTAGAGAAAGCCTTGGACGGTTAGATGCTAGAGTGTTATTGTACTGCTAACGCACTCAGTGGTAGACCTGTTTGATTTGATTTATTTGACATATAAAGAAATCTGTATAAGAGGTCACACACTGCGACAAATACATATTAATTGAAAATGTCAAGGATAACACAATAAAGTTAAAGGATAAATTATTTCCATTGTGGTCCATAGATATAGGTCGTGTTGAGTGCAGATCAAATCTGTTTCTGGATTAAAAGGCAGGCAGCAACAAGTGTTACCACAGAGGAACATATAACAAAATGCAAGAACATATAACAACAAAAGAAAAGTGAAAAACAAAAGCTGCCAACCGAACCACGGTGGAACCAAACTAGAGAAAATAGAAACGTTTTAAAAGTTTACTTTCAAACATCAGCCAGTTTTGTTAATATGCTGATATTTTATGGTACAATATACAGTAGTTTTCCTAAATTCAGTATACATGAAATTAATACTTTGCCATTTAGTACTAAAATATACTTTAGAACCTGGTTAACTTTGACCTTAACAGCAAAAGATTTCTCCAAAGATTGGTTTTGTTTTCCAGGATGCTCATGATGACTTTCCATCATAATCAATCATTTGCTTCCCATTCTTTTCACTTAGGAGCAGCTACTTCATTTCCTTATGCCACTGCACTGTTGGACGATATATGCGCACACACACACACACACACACACACACACACACGCACACACACACTCAAACATCAAACAGATGTGGTTTCTATGACATCCTGAAATTTCATTACAACATACTTTACCCTGATTATAATACAGCCAGAAGACTGACCACTTACACCAATTGCTGTACCGTGGTGTCACCGATCATTCCTCTCTGCAGGTATTCATGGAGGAGTTGAATAAAACGTTTCCAGAGGTAGAACATGCTACGAAGTCCTGCAAACACAAGAGCGTTTCTAAACAGCAAGTTTCCCCCAGCAAACGGCCACTCGCAAGTAAGCAATTTAGTATACTTTCTATTAAACGCATGCAAAAACATGTCATTATTTCAAAATAAGCAGTGACAGCTTGATGACTTATGTGTTGCTGTTTCTCCATCCAGAGAGGAGGAGCACTCTGAAGTTGCAGCCCACTGTACCGGTTCCCCTGGAACACCTTGACCCCCAGTCCCCAGAGCTCCGTCAGCTGGTCGGCCAGTGGCAGAAACTTTGGCTCCTGACTGTGGCGAGACAAAGCCGCCTGGAGCAACACCAGCAAACACTCAAAGAGGTTATTGTACTTTTTAAAATGTCCACATTCTAACAGGTTACGGTGCCGTTAGAGCTGGCCAACACATTGGAAAAAGTCACTTGAACTCAATATCCCCAATATTGTGTTTTCCATTTTTATCTATGTTTTCTGGACAGATGGAAGAGTTTGCGAACTTTGACTTCAATGTTTGGCGAAAGCGTTACATACAGTGGATAAGCCATTTGAAGTCACGGATCCTGGACGTGTTCCGCAGCATCGACCGGGACCAGGATGGACGCATCAGCCAGAAGGAGTTAATTGATTACATCCTCGCCTCCAGTAAGACCCACTTGCCATGAATCAGTTTTGACCCCTGTATCACTCATTTTGAGTCATCATCAAATGCAAAAGACAGCATCTGAAATGACTAAATTCCACCCTACTAACATTATTTAAATTAAATCATTTTAAATGATCAATGATTCTGTTACACGGGCACATTTCTAAACTGTTGCTGTTTATGACATAATCTCCAAACAAAGAAGTATGCTACGCCATATCAATGTAATTAAGTTAACAATTTTAAATCTTTAAATCTCACTCTCCGCTGCAGAATTTCCCACCAACTCTCTGGAGATGAATGCAGTGGCAAACATCTTCGACTTGAACAGCGACGGCTTCATCGACTACTACGAGTTTGTGAGCGCGCTCCACCCTAGCAGGGATCCCTACAGGAAGACACTGGATGCAGATCAAATCAACGAAGAGGTGTGAACAGCATGTGCATAAGGAAGTACACAAATGTACTTTGATTCATTGGAGTGGTTTCATTACTATTGACACTTACTGAGACACTACTGCCCCTCATCGCTCTGCTTTCTTTAGGTGAGTCGACAGGTGTCCCAGTGTAACTGTCCCAAGAGGTTCGAAGTGGAGCAAATAAGTGCCAACAGATACAGGGTGAGTCATTCCAATTGACAGTGGCTGAAAAATATTAGGCAGCTATTACCTCTGAGTTTCGACAGCCATGCAAGAAGTGATGCGGTTTATGTTTCCGGTTTGATTGAATTAACATAAAATGTGTGAATTAACATAAAATCCCTGGGTGACTGGAAAGAACGTGGTCTAGGGAACCATCAGGGATGTCTTGAAGATGCCACGGCAACGAGTGGTCCAAAAACTACATCTTGTGATATGTATTTTTGTCTGTTTGCTGCAGTTTGGAGATTCCCAACAGTTGCGGATGGTTCGTATCCTGCGTAGCACGTTGATGGTCAGGGTGGGAGGAGGCTGGACGGCTCTAGATGAGTTCCTGGTGAAGAATGATCCCTGCAGAGGTCAGCACACTTCAACTTCCAAGAATTCCTGCAAACTATCTTTCCTTCTTTATCTTTGCAAAACAGAGCACAGTATTTTCAAAGACGTGATTGATTACTGTAGTGTGACAAGTCTTCGGCACCATAGATCCATATATTCAACAGATGGTAACCTAAACACATTATTGGTGTCAGATGAACCCCCCACCTAAAGTCAGATAAACATTCTATACGCAACAAACCATCCAACTTGAATTTCTGGTTCTGGTTTTTTCTTTGGTGCCATGCTATCCTACAGTATTGTTGTAGCTAATGCTATCGATATATATTGCTAGATATCGTTTGTGCACATTTTAAATGAGCAAGCATGCATCTATAATAAGTAGTCAAACATGTCAGTATGCTCCAGTATCTATCTGTTTCTGGTAAAATGTTATTATTAGAGGTGTGGCTATAAATTGCACATTGCACATTTTTATGGTACTCTGTAAACCTTTCCCCCGCTGTGTCACCACCAGTGAAAGGCAGGACCAACCTGAAGATCAAGGAGAAGTATTTGTCTCCTGCAGGAAGCACATCTAAGGGTTTGACTGTCAGCAGGTCTAACTCAAGCCTCAGCCTCTACAGCAGTGCCTCCGCCCCCACCAGCCCCATGACACGCAAGGCAAGACACTATACACTGTTACAGCTGGCTGCAGCAACATCCTCGGTTGTTTTGTTTGATTTGAAAATGGAAATCTATTAATCTAGGCACTACATGTGATATTTTAATATATATATAAAAAAGTCCTTTATATCTTTTAATTTACAATTTAAGACAAATCTCCCAGTTCATCCAGTTCTACTCTGCAAAGTTTCAACTTCACCTTAGCTTAAAGGGAAATGGACATATTTCTTTTTTCTTTTTTCAAATTTTGGGGTCAGTTGGTCCAATAGAACGCTTCCGCCGGTAACTTAGAACTACAATGGCCATTGCAGCCTGTTCGTGGAAGCCGGCGAAGGGCATCTACTGCACCGATTCCAAAACTTTTGTTAACTATTAGTCATTTAGACCCCTAACTAAACAAACAAAAAAAGGCCCAGTTAAAGATTCCCTTTAACTAGTCAAAATGTAGAATCTTATTTAAATATATAAAATGAATGCTAAGTGATACCAGGACAGTAGTAACATCCTTTAAACTGAGTTTTCTTGAATGTGCTTTGGAGAAACATAAAATAGGTAGCAACTGTATTTAAACAGTCAGACATCTTACTCTAATAAACATGTCTTGCTTTAGGCATTACTCCGCAGAAGTTTATCAGGAGACCGCTGCATCCGTCCCAGGAGCTCCATCGCTGCTTTGGGGTCTGACCTACAGTTTGTCACAACAGGGGAGGACAACTCTCCCTCGCCATCAGGTCAGCCAGTCACTTCAGTTGTTTTTAAATTAAATTTGCTTCGTCACGCATCCTGCAGAATTACAATTTTAACTGGACACACACAAACACGAAAAGAACGTCTCGTGAATTAACCCTTCACCCTGTCTGTTTTCATTCTTGTGCACCCTCTAGACGAAGCTGAGAGGTTACCCACATGATTACCTCTGGCCCTAAGAACCATGCATATGCCACAGTGCTGAACCCAAACACAGCCTTGGGGCCCCAAAACAAAGTGATAAGCAGACATAGCGTGATGGAGGGGCCACCAGTCACATCTGAAAAGCAGACACTGACAGATAGGTATGGCGAAGGTCACCAGAGGTGGAGCTATAAGGTCTTTAACTTTGATAAATCTGCGTGAAGTCCATGTCTTCTCTGTGTGGACAATGAGGATGTCAGTCCAGATGCAAGACAAAGATTTTTTTTTGTCCCCTCTTGCATTTCAAACAGTAGTATCTGATTGCGTAGAGAGTAGGAATTGAAAAGTGCTGCATGGATGCTTATTGCATGATAGCCAGAGCCTTGCTTAACTCAGATTTTTTTTTTCAGCTTGTTAGTGTTTCTTGGTTGTAAAGATGAGCAAAGTCGGACTGCACCAGAACCAGTAAATAATTCTCCGTCATGGGCAGTAATGGGGGTGTAACTGATTTAAAAGTGTCATACAGCAAGAACGCATTTGTTACATGGTATGTAGAGGTGCAAAGGTACTGTCTGACAGCCACAACTAGCATCCAAAAAACACATATACCAAAACCATATGTATGTGAAGGGTACAGTATGCTTTCCTTCAACTTTGTTGTTTTGTTTTTATTTCATTCCACGAAGATGACATTGTTGGCAGGGCCACACTGTTTTTTGTATTTTACCTTTTTTGACACCATGTTTTCAAATAGGTATGTATTTTTATTGTTCTTTATTGTAAGGATGTTTTAAACACTGGAGACCGTGTAATGAACAATGCACTGATGTACGACAGGTTATTGTTGGTTTGTAGAGATTATTTTCTCAGGATTGGATGCATGTATTTCTATGGAACATTACTGTGAAAGTGTAGATGTTTTGTTTTCTTCCTGGCAGAGTTGTTGTTTTAGCACCTTCTTTTCATAAAAATGCACTTTTCTGTGTCCAACTACTGTAGATAGGTTATTCTGCTGAAATGTGGCTGTTGTCATGCGTAAGCTGATACATTTTTCATGAGAATGCACTGGAGGTGATATGTCTGCCTTTTTAGTTTCCTTGTTTTCCCTTTCCAGCCTCTTTTACCAAAAGCAGTATTTTTAATTTTCCGTATTCCTGCCTCAATGTTTTCTTCCCTCTCACCTCCAAGCGAGTCACAATTTCTGACAACTGTCTTGATTTTCTAACTCTACTTTTAAAGGTGTGTAAGAAACATGTGTGACACTACATCCGCCCCCTCCATGGATTACTCCTGAAGGTATCAATAGACATTGTTTCAGCAAAAAATGCTGAAATACGTTTTCCCTGAGAGAGAAGCAACTGCAGCTCCACCATCAGTCTACTGCACAGGCTATCCAGTGTTGCACTGTGCCTGGCTCTTTCTGTGGTTCCTTATAGAGCAGTCAACACATCACAAGTGTAAAGTTACTGTATTTGTATGTGTATGTTTGTACTAGATCTACCTGAGACTGAACATAGTAGCTTATGTACCTAATTGCATTTGGTCTATGCAGTTGTCAAAATGTTTTTTTAAAGTCAAAAATGTTTTTACATGATAAAGTACCTTTTCCTCTTGGCTTCAATGTATTGATGTTGAAGACTGTTGAAGTTTGACTGTACTGTAAAAATACAATAGGCAGATTTCACTTCTATTGCTATGCACACCTATCTTTCTGTACTGTACATGTTTCTATACCCAGCACTCATTCTGTCTAATTTAGGGAAACTGTAGATGAATGTCACTAATAATTTTATGCCCACTTGTATAAAAAATTTAATCTTTTTGTAATAAAAATACAAATATTTGCAATGATCATTACCTCATAATATTATACAGGGCTGCATGCATGTGCTATTTTGCCACAAATCAAAGACAGAAGACATGTGAACACGCTCTTCCTGCGAATGGACAAACCAAATGATGAGTTTATTTAAGACTCACTACGTTAGGTTGTTCCCTGCTACTGTGCATGTATTAAATAACTGTTTTCTGTTGGCCACTTGGGGGTGGCAGATACAAAGTATGAAAAAACAATATTGGCATAGTATCACGTTTTAAGTTAATCGCAAATTTGTTGGTAACAGTTGCTTACTGACACATAATGCAGTTACGGAGCAACATCATCCTTTATTGGAGTTGTGTTTCTGGCCACCAGCTGAATGTAAGTCCAATATTTACTCTCTTTTAGCTCTGGTTTTGGTCTGTACCTCGCCTGGGAATGAGAAGAATCTGCAAGCTCGTGTTTTAAGGCTCTGACTGCTACGTCTGTTCCCCCTCTATCACAAACGCTTATCTAATATGGCTGTGGTTTGATACGATGACTGTACAGAGGAGCGACGTTGAGGAATTTTTGTAGACAACCAAGATGGCTGCCTCTGAAGGGTTAGGGATCAGCATCACATGGTTTGTTGCTCACATGGCATTATGGTCTGTGCCTGCTAATAACACCCCTTGGAAATCAACAATGAACTGAGAGGTTCCAGACTAATTCACGTTGATGAAGTGGACTGGCGATGTCAGGCTAGTCTCTACCAACTCCTGAAGAAAAGATCTGGCTCTTAAGCTGCTAAATGCGCTGTTATGTTCACCAGTTAGTTACAGTGATTTTCTTTTAGAGCTTCTTCACCAACAACAGTTGCTTGCTGCAGGTGGAAATGTGGGATTATCACAATGATCAACCCCTTTCACATTACGCATTCAAATTTGACAAAAATTAATGTTTCTTCTTTGTTGAGAAGGGAACAGTTACCACCACGTTACGCAGATCCACCTTTGTACACACTTTTCTGTTTTAAGGAGACTGCCATTGAATACTTTTTGTTTCATTAATATCAAGGCGATTCAGTCAGGTTAGACATTACGGTACACATTCTGAAAAAACGAGCATCCAAATATTACATTGGAAGGATGCGTCAGCTGTCACCATAACATAACAGAATAAGGATAAAGGTCTGGTGTACATAGTCTTGTGTTTGATATCTTTTTTAATGATACATTCTCAGTGGCAGAAATTCCTGATGTGGTTTGTGTGCTGGAAATTCAGTATTTACTGCTTATTTTATATTTTATGAATGAACTATACACGGTTGTGTGTGTCTTTTCTCCTCTTATGTGTGCAGATGAGTTTGACCTTTGATGTGTGAGGCCTTAAATCAAGTATGCTGCCTTCTATGGCGCGCCGAATGTAAAAGTTCAGTTACAGTTTTTTTGCTGATTTACTTTGAACATTTAGCTCACTTTCCTCACATTTAGATCACTTTCATCACATTTGAGACAGAAAACTTGTAAAAAGGTTAAATCTAAATCTAAATGTTAAATCTATATCTAAATGTTAAATCTAAATCTAAATGTTAAATCTAAATCTAAATGTCTCGCCGTTTGTAAAGCTAAATATTTGAAAATATGAAAATAGAAAATAGAAAATATGCAAATAGACCACGCCTCTCGCAGTTGGCTCGCCCCAAACACCACGCTCAGCCCCGCAGTGTTGCCAACTCTGATGCTTTGGGCATGTGACACGCTTTCATGTTCAGTC
>JAVQJF010041197.1:0-44767 GCA_036023855.1 Gadopsis marmoratus
CATACACCGATGGGGACACAGTTGCCATGCTGGCCTCCACCGGGGGCAACTCGGGGTTCAGTGTCTTGCCCAGGGACACTTCGACATGCAGACAGCAGGAGCTGGGATCGAACCACCAACCCTAGGGTTAATGGACGACCGCACTACCCCCTCAGCCACAGCCGCCCCCTTATAAACAGGACAGAAAGAGGGATTTCCTGAACATTTCTACTGGGTTAACTTGTGTCATATGGCATCCACTACACTTTGCTGGTGCAGACAGATTAACAGAGCTCCTGACGATCAGAAATGGCTACAATGTCAGCGCGGTGGTGGGACTTAGGCCGGGGTAAAGCCACTTCACTCGTACTGACAGATTGACAATGACAGAGAGCCCAGCTGACCTTCCCAAAGGGGAATTTAATGAGTCTACTATAATCCTGTGCACGTGTGTGGCAACACAAGTAGGGTTTAGAGCAACAGCAGTCTGAGGTGGTAAAATAAATACCAATAATGTGCATAACAAATACCGTATATTGGTTTAGGAAAGTGCAACTGAGCATTAACTAAGACCACTGACCTGTGCTATGGTTTGGGATCCTAGAGAAAGGCTTTGGAGGGAGAGCAGGAGGCTGTTTGTGGTACAGCGGCGGCTTGGCGGGGGTATCCTGAAGGTCACCTTGGTAGGTGACAGATTTCTTGGTGGGCAGGACCATAGATGACTTAATAGAGGGCTCCCGAGTGCAAACTCCTCCATCCATCGAGGATCGGAACTCTACGGTTGCTAAATACAAAAAAAGCAACAATCTGACAAGCATCAAAAATGTGTTCGACTGCACAAGAGAGACAAGAAGACTAAACAAAGTTTATTCAGGAAGATAAGACGACTGTCGGGTTTGTGCTTAAAAAGGTCATTAAACAAAAGGAACGGTGTCAGCAAAGTAGTTTGACAGAACCTTTGCTCAGAGCCGAGCCATTTGATGGGGTTTTTGCATGATCACATTATAAGGCTGACAGTGCAATTCATAGCACTGCTCACATATCCCAACAAACAATGCATTTATATTTGGAGAACTCCCCCATTGCCAAATTTAATCTTGGCAGGCACTTAGTTGATAAAAGGACAGAAAACCACAAGAATGCTTACCCCTGTACGCTTTGGGGAGCAAAGTTTGTCTCTAGACTCTAACTTTCAGTAAGCCTTCCAAGAGATTATATAGGGATATGCAAGTTGCAACTATAACCAGCTGTCATACAGGTAAACCTTCAAACCTGATCTGAAGTATTTTCGTGAGGAAGGATCTGTTTGTAGTGAGTAGTGATAGGGTTTGGCTGGTGTTTGGCCAATCGGATGAAAGGTCAACACCTTTCTTGTCCATATGGGATTCCTTTTTTATTTACAGATCTATTTCTTTTCCGAGCATACCGGAGCTGAATTTATTTTGTAGTGTATCTGTACATCACAGGGATGTCAGTGCTGACAAAATAACATAGCTTTCATAGATGTATTAACTCTTTGCATGTATAAAAATAACCACCTATCAAGCTGTGCACACGAGCTTTTTTCGATCATGGAAACTAGGTTGGGCATGGACAGGAGAATTGAGCACACCTGGCCTTATTAATAGACAGACAGTCTATTGCGTGGCACAGTTATTGTGCAAAGATGGGGGAAATGGCTGAACAGCATCTGCAAGCGCACGGTGCACACAGTCCTTGAATACAATATTGTCAAAAAAATGTTCAATTTCTAAAACAATAAAATATGAAAGTGGCCATTTATTTCCTAATTTGCTCTGTTCACATCTTGGCACGAGTCAATAGACTTTATCACCTTCACCAACTTTGTTTTTGATGTCCTGAGGCACAGAGCACCCTGCTGTCAGACTCAAATATACTCTCCAGCTTCGAATACGGGGCGTCAAAGGCACATCGAATCGAGATCAAAGAGTTTCTAAAACCCTACAAAATTTCTATAATGAAAGATTATATCTCTAGACACTCCGTGGCAAATCTTGGAGAGTACACTTCAAAGAATATTGATTAATGAGATGAATAACTGATGACCTTCCAATTTAGTGCACCATGTCTACCCTTCTTGCAGTTTCTGCTTAAAAACTGACCGTCTCTGTTAAATAAGGCTGGAACAGCATAACATCAGCTCACCTTTTTCGAAGATCTCTTTCAGCACTCCTCTCTTAATCAACTCGTCTCTGCTCTGTCGCATTGACATCTTCCTCTCCAAAGCTGAGGGGGTAAAGGAGAATAATGGTAAAGTCATTTTCACATTGGTCAAACCTTTCAATAACGTCAACGTTTCTAGAGGTCCCCAGGCAAAATTGTTTGCTATCACGAGCGCATGTTGATTTTGTGCCGATTTTCACCAGTGATACCGGCAATACCAAGCAGTCCACGAGGGACTGTAAAGATAGCAGGACACGGACATCAAAAAAAAATAAAAAATCTCTATAGCCTTTAGATGATTTTGTCCCAGATCTGGTAACATTAATAGGATCTTTTAAAAGAGTTTTTTGTTGAAAACATGAGAGCTGATGAAACCTAAAAACATAAGGCAGGCATTACTCTCTATTCAACAAATCCCATAAAAAGACAAAAAGTAACCGTGCATTAGTCTTCCCGATGCTGTCTTTTGCACTCAGCTCCAAACCCATTAATTCCAAGTGATGATATAAACCTTTCAACAGGTCCAAAATATATCGTTTTATTTTTTTTAATGGCTCAATAGCTTCTTAGAAACAGCTGGGCACTGTAGATCTTAGCAAAAGTTATTCAAACAGGAGTAATTTGTTGAGGACTATTTTCAGCTGCAGAGTAATATGGATTAATTCAATTTGGTGGGCTACTGAGTGTTTATGGCAGGTGCATGTTGTATGTGCAATTGACTCAAAACCAGTGCAACAATGTGGCTCATTTACCCCCTTTCCACCAGCGCGAACCAAGTGCTGGTTCTGGGCTGGTGCTAGAGCCAGTTCGCAGTTGGTTCAACTAAGCCTGGATCCGGTTCTTTTGCTGTCGAAACGCAAAGAACGGGTTCCAAATTAAGCACCGGCTCCGAACTAGCACTCAAACTGCCTTGGTGGAACAGGGGTACATGTTTAATAGGTTTTGACAACAATGGAGCTCTATGGCATTAATAAGCTATATCCAGCTTTGACTACACAGGCGATTTTTAGTCGCATCAATTCATTGTTGTTTTTTGTCTTTAAGAATATAGACCTTTATCAAACTTGTCCGTAACGTAAATGCAGTTGTGTTATTTTTGCTGATTTATCTGAACACGACTTTATCTACAGTATTTTATATGTCTTGCTGTACATGCATGTGTAATGGTACATCTTGAGCTTTTATCTGATAAAAGATCAGAATTCCAAGCAACTTCATTTGCGAGAACAGTACAAAAAATCCTGGATTTTGTTGTAAAGATAATCTGTGAAACTGTGACTTCTCTTCTGAACACCTAAAGCTAGAAAACTGAGCCTTGACTAAGAAAAAGAGATATTCAAACAACACTTTTCATTCTAAGGCATTATGCACAAGATAGCATGTCCCATTGCTACTGCTTGTTTCTACTTTTAGCTTCAAATGTTGAAGCACTTAACATCTTCCATCAGAAGGCTGAATGAAAGAATCACGTTAGTAATTTTAAGAATCTACCCCGGCACTGAAACCAATTATGAATGTGAAATAAGGATCAGCAACAACACTTGAGCACATTGTGCAAGAATTTCCATGCAGGCCTCTGTAGCTCCTGCTTAAGAGGGAGCTCACAGATTATGCCATGTGTGCTTTACACGTGACCCAGGAGTCCTGTCCCAGCTCTATCGGAAGGCGGTGCGTTTAATGCCAAAACGTCCTCAGTGTGGATTCATGAAAATACTGACACCTTGACCTCTCTTTTCCTTGCCTTTAGTCACAACACAGTGGATTTAAAACCAACTGCTGAGAGTGAAAGTAAAACAAAAAAAAAAAAATACACACAAATGAGAGTCATACAAATGTCAGATGGGCAGACCTTTGGGGCAGAAATTTGGATATTCTGTGCTTCAGTGTTTAAATAAATATAAAATTCCCCAGCAGAGCACATTATCAAAAAGTCCAGTCCATTATGAGTTCCTCCAGGATACCAGATGTTCAATATCACTCTGTACTTCAAAGGTTTTCAAAGAGAAGGCTGTTTGAGATCCGCTCCAAGCCAGGAATTAGTTGAGCAGCAAAAAGTTGGGGGGGGGGGGGCGATACGTGACCAAAATATAACAAGTGTGTCACACAAAGAATCATCTCCACGGGTGCCCTACGATGTGGTGAATTGAAGAGTGTGAAATGAAAGGAAATTGTGCCATTTGTAGATGCTACTTGGGATGCTAATGCTGGCAGCTACATATAAAAAAAAAAAAAAAAAAAAAAAAAAAAAAAAAAGAATTATTTGAGTTGACAGACACATATCACCAAAATGTATTTGCCAGAGTGGAAAAACCAAGGACTAAAGATTGACGGTAGGATGGCTGTGCTGTAATATGTTTAGGGATTATACTGCCGTTTCATCCAAAATGAAAAGTAATTACTCAAAGCTTTATGACATAACTGCTATGCCATGGGATGTGCCCTGTTATGCAATAACATTAACTCGAAAGCCTTTGCGAGAATGTGTCTTCAGATTTGACAGACATTGTGTGCTCATGAAACAAAAGAAGAATTTGTTCTAATTGAAGCGGACACAGCAGTTGGCGCAGTATCCGAGCGTCGAGTCGGGAGTTAAAACACTGGCTGGTCTCGCAAAAAAAAAAACATTTTGATTAATGCTTGATGAATACATTAATAGTGGGCAAGAAATGAAATTTCATGTTAATTTCATCAGGAAAGTCCTGCGAGCAAAACAACACATTCAGTGCGGATTAAAAACAAAATTAAAACTGCCACATCAAATATTTAACTTTGATCTTGTGCATAATTGACCTAATCAGATGTCCATTTGCAAAAAATGTTTATTACCTCTGAATGTATGTAAAGTTTGCAGCTGAGGCCACACAGGTTTAAACATTAAACAAACTTTATTATAGGGCTTTGAATACCGAAGGACACAACGCAATCTTTCATATCCGAGTATGAAAAGCAGAAGCTGTCCTCTAAATCACCTTGAATATCAACCAAGTTCTATTTTGGACAATCCACCCTGGCCCAAGTTGTGTCCAATGCTCCAGCCACTGAATCTGTACCAAGATGAGAAGATTAGATGCCCATCGGGGAAACTCAGCTGAGAGCATATTAAATGAAACTGGCATAACGGAGTACAGCCTGTATTGATCTGAGAACATTACACTTAGTTTTTAGAGAAAATATATTCCGCTGCGAAGTGACCCAGATAGTCAGAACACATCCTACCAACACTGAGACTCAATAGCTCAAAGTGGAGGCTTTTACAGAGGCAATTCTCTCGGCCTGAGCCTCAACAAAATCAGATTTTAAACCTTCATGAAGTCTTTTATCAATGAGAAGCGCAATCTTTAAAAAGGCTCACACGTCAGAAGCTAGGATATGGCTTAACGAGACCTTGACACATGCAAAAGGATACAGCAGGTTTGTAATGTGACATTTGTTTTTCCTCTTCATACATTATATAATGAATGGGCAGGTAGGAAAGCTGCGATTTTTATTATAGATTATGCAAATAACCAGCAAGAACGGTGCATTAGACGACTGCTGTTCATAAGGAAATCCACTACCTAATTGGATTAGAAAAAGAAATGAAGATAAAATCAGACTACCACATGCATGCTCTTCTGATGAATTGCTGCGTGGCGAGATCGCTTCGTGTTACTAGCTCGCTGTGAGCGCTGTGTGACTGTACGGCGCGCGATAAGACAGCATGATAAGACATCCAACTGTCGGGCCCTCCCCTCCTTCCTTCCTGAGGTGAAGAGCACAGTCCCCCCAGAGCTGGCCTTCATCTGCTTATAATCACAACACTCATAATCCGCTACTGTGCTCAGTGTTCAATTATCTACGACAACATCTGCATGCCCAGTGGCTGGTCTGCTCCCTACTGACACAGGAAACATAATCAACAGTAAGGCATCACAGACAAACTGCAGAGACAACCCAAAAAAAAAAAAAGATAAAAAAAAAAAGGAAACAAAGAAGCAGTACATAGGGGCAGAAGAGTCCACGATCATAGCGCAGCAGGAATCGCGACTATACACTTACCATCAACTTTGTCTCTAATGAGACGAAGGGCTACTGTACAGCACATTTCCAATTCCACATAGTGGGGCTACAGTTCCTCTAAAAGACATCTGTCATCACAACAAAAGGCTAATTACAAGAGGACTAAACTTACATAAATAATTACACAGTCATCTTTCTTGGAACAGATCTAATTATGAGCAAAGCATTACAAAATCGATTTCCGCAAATGATCAGTTTCACTTACTTCAGATTATAATTTCTCATTTTTGCTCCGTTTTAAGATATTGTTCGAAAAGGTCATCAAGAATGCCCACTCAAAATAGTTCTGTTTAAACCACGGAATCAAATATATTATAACAAGGTGCATTCGACATTGCAGGTGAACTTGAACGTGCCTACCAGCAAACATTACCCTCTACTTGGCGAATACTGTAAATATGAGGCTAGAATCTAAAATTATAAAATCACCTGACTTGCAAAACTTTAAAAACACAAATGTTTTTAAAGGGGTTTGGTAATTATTGGCTCATACAGACAGGTCTTTCAGTGGGTCGTTGGTGCACAACTGGAGCAAAGAAAATCCACAGTCTTTAAAAGCAGCGTTAATCCAGTTTTTTGGCCACTTGGCGGCAGAGGTCCAAAAGATTATCGTCATTAAAGCATGACATGTCATGGCCTTTTAAAGCCGTAAGGGCAAATGTGAAAATGCTAACTGTTGCCTGCGTGCACATCCAGCAGGAATGGAGCGTTGGCGTTCATTTGGAGTCGCGCTTGTGACCCAACTAAAACTCCAGAGAGCGGTTGATGGGAGTGCTAAGAGTGAACACAAACAGTTCCGTGTTGGACATAAAAACCAAAGCAGTGAAGTTAAAAATAGTAAAAAAGGCCTTGAAGAGCTAAGGGGACCAGCAGAGTTTGGTAACAATTCTCTGTCGGTTCACATTAGCAACCCCTTATCACATTAGTAGTCATTTGAGCCATTGTTTACATAAAAGTACTTATTAGTGCAGCTTTAAATCTACATATAAAGTGCAATGGTCCATGTGCCGAGTCTGTCGACCGTTACAGTTCCAAATCCCTGAACCACTTCCTGTCATTTGAATTTACTGCAGTGGCTCACGGTTGTGTGACTTCTATTCTTCATGCACGAGTGTAGGCCACGTTCCACTTATTTGGGGATTTGAAAGTTGGATTCATGCTTCTTGCTGAAATTGATGTGACAGTGTGTGCACAGTTGTCACGACGTCAGTGCAGCAAGAAAAAAAAACTAAACCAAATACCTGCCTGAGCATTGGAGATACTTGCAAGACTGCACACCCCCTACAGCTCGGGAAATATAAAAATAATCGCAGAAATACCGTTCCAGTGGGATATGCTGGTATGTCATGTTCCACCATCATGCTGCTATCAAAAAGAATTGAATAGAACAATAGTAGCAAAGGAATTATTTGGAGAGCAGCAGCAATATGCATACAAAAGAGGTGGAAAACAAAAGCGATGAAGAGAGCTTTCCCCCCTCAACTCCACTGTGCATTAACACCATTGTAACAGAAAAAAGCCCTTTTGTTGCTCAGCTCTTGATTATTGTCCTTCACCACAACCAGGGAGATGCGGTTATCACAGAGCGTACATGAATGTACCAATGAGCAGAAAACATCTCCATGAATGTTTCATCAAGTACGCACTCTATTAAAATACAGTAAAACAATCAGGCACCTAAAGCTAAAAAAAGAAAAAACACATACAGGCATCGTCAGCACTTTTGTACTAAAAATACCACTTAGTCCAGAGAGACTGCTGAAGTGCCAGGGGGACCATGTTGGGGCAGAACACACAAAAATACAGCCAAACAGCAATCTGGCAACAGTAACAGTCAAAGTCTAGCTGGAAAGTAACATCAACCTAAAAGTCAAGTACATGACTTGGACGCCACGTTCATCCCTGTGATCACATAAGCGACTGACAAGATCGGCAGTCACAGCAAACACGATCAAACCAGACAGAGACTGATTCATTCATCAAATTCACACATGGAAAATGCCAATTTAACAATATTACTAAATTAGAACATCCTGTCCTGCTCAGACCAGATTCTGGTCTCTGGGCGATTGCTCATCGTCGAGAAAAGCAAGAATTCTGCTTCCAACCTGCAAGATGCAGTCTGACGAAGTGTCTCCTCCACTCCGCCAGGCTGACAGCAGAACTCAGGATGTGCCAGCCAAGGGAAATAAATACAGCCACATCTAAAGAGAGCATGTCCTTCACTCGCCCCCTGACAACACTGGGCTGCAAGATCAAAGGAACTCTAAAGAGACCTCAAAACATGAAACTCTGCACTTTTGCTGAATCAATTTTCTGCATTTCCAATCACCCTGGAGACTTAAAACTTAATACTTTTTTTGGCCAAAGGATATTCACTGAATTTCTTTCCACAAGCAGATGGGGTATAAAAAAAAGAAAAAAGGAAGTCAGGAACCATGGTTTTTATGATACACATGGCACCTGCATGCGCTTGTGCTCGTAATAACATACTGTAGAATTAAGTAAAAACTTCATGTACCTGCAGAGGTCTGCTTGAACTTCTCACTCTTCTTCTTCCTCCATTTCCAGGGCTTGAGGAGGCGTCCCAGAGTGGCAAACTTGCTCCGACGACGGATGGGTGGAGTGTGGGTGCCAGAGACCAAGGACTCAGAACGCATGGCGGCCAGCCTCTCTACTTCCTCTGCTGTAAGGGAACAAAAAAAAACAAAAAAAAACAACAACAAGGTCTAGTTTAGGTGAGGATGCAGAGGAGGTGATATTCTGGTAATCATGCAGGAGAGCTAGCAGTGAATACAGCAGACGCCGCTGCTTACAAAAAAAGGAAAAGAAAAAAAAAAAAAAGGTCCAAGCAGCAAGAATCTGTGCCAAGTGGACTCCTGGATTCCCTAGTAGTGGATACACAAACCTGCATATCAGATAGCATTACGCAGGATACGCTCCGAGTCTAAACAGTTTGAGGTTGCGTCGCACTGAGCGGTTGGCATTAGCTCGGCAAAACGCACTAAACAGACTGATAAGCACCTCGTTAATGGGAAATCTTTCTGCTCCTCATCAGATATTCACAAGGCTCTGCGCTTTAGACATTTACATACCGCTGGGCATCAAAAGCAAAGAATGTTAAGAATTTTATTCTGACAAGCTATTCAAAGTGAATGCATGTTGTATTCATAAAACGTACTGAAATCCACGGCTACAAACAGTCCCCACTTGGAAAACGGGAAGACCTAGTCACCACCAAGGCACACAGACACGCACAAGGCTTTAGCTCCAGGGGTGATCATAAAGAGGTATTCAAACTGAAATCTCGCACTCAAACACACTCACCAGCTTGTGAATGGATCTGAAAGCTGTGAACGCTGCTAGCAGCAAATAAACTGCGACACGCGCCTTTAGATATGGAGCCGTTTGTTCAACCCTGCTCTCCAGCTACAAAACCACTTGAGCACAGACATTTTAAAAGTGTCTTTCAAAAGCAGCAGTAACAAAGCAACATGCCCTGAATCAAAACAGATGGTCTTGCGTGAACAGAAGACCAGCAAAGAACCTTCTTGACAGCCATTAGTTTCCCTTCATTTTCGACACAGGGTAAAAACCAACTTGCTGGACGTGGTGTAATCCACCATCTCTGCTTTTACCTTTGACCGACATCAGCATTTGGTTGTGCAACGACAGCATAGTCTTACGTCGCCAGACATCAAGATTTCTGGGACAATGACAGAAGACATATCACCTCACTTAGGCAGGTTCAAGTCCCTGCAGAATGGCCACGCTCTCATGAGTGGGTCTGGAAAACAGACTAGACGTGACCTCTAGCACAGCGGCAGTTGTCGCCACATTGCATCACATCGCCCATGGTATCCTGTCAGGGAACGTGCTGGTCGCTTGGTTTGTTTTTTAAATAATTACACTCACAATCATGACGTTTGCCAACACAAGACATATATTACTTTGCAGGCCAGTCACCCCCCCCCTACTAATGTGACGGTAATGCAGTGGAAATCAGCCCCACGGATCATCACTTGAATGCGCCTGGTGCCTCAGAGCCAGCCATCTTGGCAATCCGGGTACCACGCCGCCCCGTAAACAACTCCACAGTCGATGCTAATCGAATCCAGCAGAGGGTCAAACTACATCATCGGAGGTCCAACAGATAGATACAGACAGGGAGACAAAGAACCAAATCTAAGCCGAGTAGCATCCGACGGCCAAATAACAACCAGCTCTATATTCTGCAGGCTGTTAGTAGCTTCTGCAAAAGAAATGCTTATGAACTGAATGTCAGTTTATGAAACGTCAAACACTTCTTTGTAGGCTACATATCTTTGATACATTACTGCAATATATATATATAGCATCTATTTTATTTTAACAAAAGCATAATAGTTCAGTGATTTTTGGTTAATTCCGTCAAGATGATGAACCTATTCTCTATACAACTGTCTGGAAAAGACTGATGATCCCCAAATACTGTTTAATACTACCCAATGTGTCCCCCCCCTGACCGAACCATTTCCAGGCAGAAAACACAGAAGCAGAATGTCTACAATTTAAGACCACGATGATGTAATTAATCCTTCTTCTTGACAAAATCCTGGCACAGGAGCTCAATCTGCAAAGCAGGGGGGAAGAAAAATCCTCTTCCCAAGAACCCAAACAGAGTTTATTCAAATGTTTGAAGCAGGTGATCAGTTCATGACACTGTAGCATTTCTATCCCATCTTCACCACGTTGCATGTTGCCCCCCCCGCTGTAACACAACACACTGTGGCAGCTTTTAATTAAAAACACTTGTTTGCGTACCAAGATGGCCGAGTGGTGACGTAACGACACGGACCTGGAACTGGCTTCTGCACATGACGCAGACTAAACGGGCCAAGCTGCAGGAACCCTGAACACAGGAATTCACCGCATACATTGTGTGTGTGTGTGTGAGAGAGACGCAAACACGCAGGTTGCGATTCCAAGTCAGCGCCAAGCCCTGGACGAAGTTCTGATCCGGTCGGAGGCCGCTCCAGCAGACGCCGAGCCACCGACGGCGTGGAGCTACAGGACAACATGGCACAAGCAGACACGGAGCACGTTCAACGCGGGGCACGGCGGCCGCCAGGTAAGGAGGAGCGCATCCTGGCCGGCAGGACCGCATCCAGGACCGCAGGGCCGCTGTGGGCGACGCCGCGCAAGACTCGAGCCTACTCACCGTCCTGCGTGTCGTTCCCGCGACTGCAGTTGCTGCAAATGTGCTTGATCTCCTTCCCGATGTGACAGTGGATCGTAAAGGGCATGTTGTTGTTGTGGTGGTGGTGGTGGTGGTGGTGCGGATGCTGCTGGCCGTGGCCCTTCTTGTTGCCGAGGGACACGATCTTGACCAGGCTGAACGCCTTCTTCTTGGGCTTCTCCGCCGCCACGGGCGCGTGCTCGCGGCACCCCGCGGTAAACCAAGTGCCGTGCATGATGGCGGGCGCGGGGTCCACCGTCGGGTAATTGGCCGTCCTGAACATCAGTGCGCGGTGACGCGGCGGCGTGGACTTGAATCACACCGGGCTGCCAGCCGAGTCTGCCTGACCTACTGTAGCCGCGTCCATCGGCCCCGGACCAGCCGCTGCGCTCCGCCGTGTCCCCGCACCTTTACCTGAGGTCCAAACGTGTGCGGCTGTTTGGTTGCGCGGCGCAAACGTCGCCGCCGCCGTATCCAAGTGAGCTGATAACGAAGCGGAGAGCGAGTAGCGAACGGCAGCGACTGCCTCTCCCTCCCAGAGCTGCAGAACTGCAGTCGGATGTAGCTAATCCACGATTAGTGGAGCGGAGCATTGCGCGCCTGTGATTGGCTGCACCGTGCGCTCCTCTGATAGGCCAGCGTGGACGGAGTAATAGGATTCCAATAGTCGGACAAAAAAAACCAACAACAACATTGATCCTCTTGAATAATGGCAAATGATTAGCAAATTACATTATATGACAGACTCCCTTCTGTATTTAAAAGCAACAGCAGCAGCAACTAAGCAGTGCAAGTAAATACATTTCATGAGCGTAATATTGACAAAAACTGTGCGTTATCATGTGCTTTTAGTCCAATCAACATATTTATTGTTTAGCCAGAAGAGCTAAATAGTAATTTATCTAATATAATCTGAAAGAACGTACTTGTGAACTGACTCTAGGATTATAAAAACAAACAGTAAACAGTCCAAAAAGGGAACAGAGCTAACCCTCTTGTGGCAAATTCAAATTAAACTGACTTCCTTAGGTAAGCCATTGTACAATTTAGTCTTAACTTTAGACCTGTCTGACTATATAAAGTACAATACAATGAAGGGAAGTGGACCAAAAGCAGAGCGCTGTGGTTGGTACCTCAAAGCTTTTTGGATTATTGAGTTGCCAACAATAATAGAGGAAATGAACCGTGTATGTCACCATGTCAGTGATACCAGTCAGGCGCTTAAGGCACTTGATTAAAATGATCTGGTCTGCTGTAAAATAAAAGCCGTACAGGGGTCTACTATTGTTCAAATTTTGCAGTTTTTCTTGTCTTTGATGTTAAAGTGGCTGAACTACTCCTGAAATGGTGAACATTTACTGTACTATTTAAAGCATGCACACTTGCAGGTTAGGAGCTATGACCCTCTGGTAGATCACATACACATTTACATCAATTATCCACAATAGAGATTGCAAAGTAAAGGTACATCCTCCATATTTATTCACCCTCTCAATGATGCAAACTCATTACAAAGGCTAAAAGCTTAAGTGAGGTGTGGAAAGTCCGTTTTAAGAGCAAGAGACAACAGAGGTCAATGCAAAAGCGACAACAAATATCTCATTTTGGCATAATAACAAAGAGCCCAGAAAATTAAAAATATTCTTTCTTTCCACCCCAAATTCCAAATAGCCAATCGCCTCCCTGAAGTTACTGAGTGCACGTTTTGGGGTAATTGGTAACATTAATGGCCAGTTAATGAGGCGTTAATCATGGAAAAGATAACAGACCCCACGGCATTTCTAATCACGTTTCCTATGTTTGATGCTTTAGGCCCTCTCCGAAATGGGGGTGCGGTGTGGTGCAGTGCAGCGACTGCCCTCAGTCACCACTTTTTGTCACAAGGTTTCGCTCCCTTGCATTCAGTATGTGTTAAAGTTTAGGAAACTGGCCAGAAAGAGCTAATTGTATGTATGAAAAACATTTTGCAACAAAGAGTCAGAGGTTAGCTGACCAAGGAGCAGACGTCTTTGCCACGCATGAGGTAGATAATACTCCAAAGTGTGACTCTGTATGTGTGTGTTTGTGAGAGTGAAAGTGAATGAGGCTTTAAACACTCAAGAAACTTATATTGATCTCTTACTGCACCACTACTTTTATAAGCAAGAATCAGATAAATTAGGCCACAAGACAAGTCATTTGACTGCTGTAAGGAAGAATGGCCACATGTGGTTATGTGACTACAGTGTCAGGCAGTGCTGCAGCACATCACCGTGGTTCATTCATGAGAGAGGAACCTAAAACTTTATAAAAAAAATTAAATTAATTTTAAAGGCTTAAAAGTGATCATTTTAAGTGACGGTTTAAGATCCACCTTTCAATCGCACAATACTCAAAAGATAGAATGTTTTTCTTTTATTTTGAAATGTGTTTATCCTCATCAGTGCTGCTCTTCAAAAAGTGAGCATACTTTCCTGTGGTTAACAAACATACCTGACATTTATCACAAACTGTCACAATAAACCTAGACTGTCACAGTAAGCTCATCCAAAGCTGCTAAGAAGTATTCGCCAATCCTCTCTGACTCACGTCTGATGGATTAGTGTTGTTGCCGTGAAGCCTCAGTAAATGTTAATTCTACCACTAAAAAGCAGGGAAAGCATTGTATTACACTTACTAGAATACATCTAAAATAAACTGTAAAATTGGTGAGATTGCCCTTGAAAGGAGAGTTAACAATGGCGTTTCTGTAATATTTTGGATTCTGGTTCAAACTGGTTTCCATGGATGTGATGCAGGTTTTTGGCCAAACAATCTTACAACTTCCGACTGAGCAGGCTGTCACTACAAATCTGCTGTTCCCGTTCTCCCTGAATCTCTCTGTCTCTTCCCATCTGTCATTCTGTCTCTGCATTATTTGTTTTACTCCCTCATAGTTACACACACACACACACACACACAGTACCACGCTTTCTTGACACAATCTGAAAGAGAATTAATTAGATGGTAAAAGTGCGGTGCCTTGCCTTTTTCCACTTTTCTTATTTGCTGTAGGGGAATGTGAATGATAGTTACGCAATTCTAATCTGCAGGGAGAACGATTCCTCACAAATGTTTTATGCAGCTCTTGGCTCCACCTTGAGCATTAAGCTCAGTCGTCCTCCTGACAGGCAGCAGAGAGTAACTATGTAAAGTCCACAGACTGCAACACTTCATGAGTGAATCGGGGATGTATTCATTTTGAAAAGAAACCAAACACGGACACAGAGCAAGAGACAGACAAATGTCAAACTGAGATAGAAATGTGTCTGCTTGTTTTTATAAACAGTTTTACATGCCAACAACGTTCCCCCTTGACGTTAATAGTCACTGTGAATGTAATTCTGCTCAGCCACTGAAGCCAGCAGAAATGTTCATAGCGCACTGTCACAGGCTGTCAGGGATTGTGGTAAGGTGCTTGTGACTACAGTTCCAGGAAACTGTAAACAGATGACTGCTCGCTTTTCATCTCTGTTATGATTCAGTCCTGCCTGTCCTTTGCTCTTCTCCTCCTGTCTGTCTTGCCCTGTCTCAATATGTTTTCTGCACTGCTGGATAAACTGACAATTTTGAAACGGCAAGTTAACAGGTGGTCCCTCATATGTCATGTGATATGCACCTTATAAGAAACAATCACTGTGGCTGAAAGTCAATGATACTTGAGAAACTGCTTTTTGATTTCCTAATAATAAGTGAATACCTTTCCAAAGTGGTTTGATCATTTCACATAATTCTAATGGATAAGAACCAGTGTACATTTTCTTGAAATAATAATAATAATAATCTTGAAATAGGTAAAACTGTACAGGGACAGAAGGTTATGTGAACATAACATTGAGTGCTAATAAAACCATAATGTAATGACCAGAAAGTAATAAGACTGCTTTAAAAGTTTACATTATAGGCTAAAAGTAAAACCTCAGAGCTGCCAAGCCTTATCTCGTGTTACAATTCCGCCATCTAGTGGGGAGATTTGGTACTTTGGGGATAGATTCCTTCATAGTACATGAACAAATAATAGACAGATCGTAAATTCTAACTTGACCGTCGCTTGTGTGCCTCGTTCATCGCAAAACCGAACGTGTGTTGTCAGCAATGCCTTCTGTGCGTTAAAAATGCAGGGGACGTTGTTATGGGAGCTGTACTATCAATAGCCCGAGTCACAGCACGTAACCAACGTCACTGTGCCGCTGCCTCGGACGTTCGTGCGTAACGACGTCATACGTCCACTTCCGCAAGAGAAGTCGGATGTGGCTTCCATATTCCACAGTCAGACGTTGTTGTCCTACACGGCTGCGGTGTTCGCGAATAGCCGTCTTCATAGCTACAATGATTATGTCCATAACGGCAAAATGAGCAAGGCAATAGCGACCGGTGAGTGTTTAACACTCAACTGCATTTTATCTCCATTCGGTCCGCAGATAAGAAGATCTTGTTATAAAGTGATGTTTCAGGGTAACTTAAAGGGCTTAACGTTAACGGAAGCTGTGCGGAATATTGCAGCGCCGCAGTGAACGCATCGGTCTCTTTTCACTGTAGTGATTAAAAAAAAACCAAACAAACAACCAAACCCCCCCCCCCCCCCCCAAACAGTCGCCTCTGGACTCGAACCTTACAGTGTGAACGCTTGCCTCCCCAGGCGTCCTGCCCCTCTCCGCTCTCCGGCTCGTCGTCCCCCCGCTGCAGCTCGTGTCCGCGGCTCTGTGGGAGGTCGTGCGGCAGGGAGCCGTGATGTACTACGGCCTGCTGGAGGAGTTCGTTACCGCGGTGTTGGAAGCGGCCCCCGAGCTGCTCACTCGCACAGAGGCAGTGCAGCTAGTCATGGGCCTACGTGCAAAGGTAAGAATCGGAGATGGTGATCCTGTAGCTACTAACAGACATGCTCACTGGACGGTCCAATGTGCTGCGGAGATGACAGCACATGCACTTGTCTGGTGGAGTGTAACTACTGGACTTGTACAACTTTGAAGTACTTTACTGGAGTATTTTCTGCTACTTTATGCTTCTACCCCATCGCACCTTTTTGCTCCACTACATGAATTTGACAGTTACTGGTTCCTCAACAGATGGAGGAAACATCACGCATCAGCAGAGCAAATGTTTTTTTGCAAAGCATTATTTGTTTTAAGGATAACTGTTAGAGCGCTCAATTCCATAAATCCTAACACTTGACCTCACGGTGCACAGACTTGTATTCTGCCCATACATCCATTTCCTATACTGTATATGGTGCTATGGGTGATGGTTTTCAGATGATGGGCTATGCTGCTCGGAGCCACGCCTCCACATGTGAAAAAGAAAGCCTTCACTGAATTGAGTTGTGTCTCTGTCTCTTTGCCAACAGGTGGTGCTAGAGTTGTGCCGCAATGGGGATTTCGCCAGCCCACAGGCCATCCAGCCTCATCTGAGCAGAATTAACGCCTACATTACAAACCAGGATAAAGAGGCAGGTGCTCTTGTTAATGCTCCATCTCGCTTTGTGTCATTTGCATTTGCTTTATGTCCTTTTTTTGTTTGTTTGCTTCATAAGACATCCAGTTCTGCGGCACAAGCATCAGTGACAAACTTCCTGAAGCTTGTTCACACTCTAGTGGACGATCAGTGCCAGAGGGATATATTTTATCAGGTGAGTTGCTGTCATTATATGCAGTTTCATTTTATTCCGGTCGGTTCGATTGTCTTCTTGATGTATTAATGTAACTGTCAAGATCTGCGGTGGCATCAAAGGGGCCTTGCAGTACTTTGGGAAAAGTAATGTGCTCTCTTTCTTCTTTAGAAAATCTTCCCAACAGTGTTCGGCCCTAAATATGACTCAGCCCTACAGGCTCTAATGAGAAAATTCCTCTTCAGTCTGCAGAAGCTGCTGCCTGTTCCAAACCTTGAGCAAGTATGTGCCTGCCACAGTAATCCTGCGACAAATAAATCAAGAAATGTCACATTTAACATTTATAACAACGACTGCACCTGTTAAATGTTTTGTTGTTGCTAGCACAGAAACAATTAAATGTTAATGTTTTTCCATCCTACTCATTCTCTACAGAGCATGTTAGCTGTAACTGATATGCTCTACTCAGAAGTAGAAAATTCATTAAGCAGTACTGTGCTACAGAGTATTTGTTTTGTAACTTGCATGTATAAACTTGTGTGGAATCAGATTTCTATTGGATATGAGATATCCAGTGTGTATTGTGTTTCCTCCCTTTAATTACCTCGTTAAGTAATCATATCTACATTGATGCATATGTTTGTGATTACTGGAAAAGGAAGAACAATTTACAATCACCAGTTTCCACTTGTTCTCCCTCTGGGAGACGTTAAGAGATGTAAATGTAGAAAGGCATTAAGTGATGTAACAGTACACAAGGCAATTTGAGGGATGTTGTTACAATAACAAGGAAATTAACCAAGTATATGACAACACAACACACTGACTGCACTGACTCTATGGAGTTTGAATATAATATGTAAAATTGATTTGAGCTGTTCTGTTCCATTTCAAGACGTCCCTTTGGCTCAGTCTCTCCCCTTCTATCTTGAAAGAGTGTGTCGACTTTATGAATCAACCCGAGCCCCTGAACACACTCATTCAGCATCACAAACATCATGGGCACAAAGTTCCACAAGGTAGTACCGACAGGAATGTTGACACAATTCCTCATTGTCTTTTGTATTAATCGTTCTTTCGTGAGTTTTAGTTACTGAAAATAACGTGCGTTTTGCTTTTCTCTAGGTTTGTCGTCCTCTGCTGATGACTGCATCCTGTCCAGCCTGTCCTATCACCTGCCAAAGGTGGACAATGACGAAGGAGACACGCTTGTCAAATCTGGATCCGTGTCTGTCTCACAAGGTCGGCAGGGAGAGAACTCAGTAGGCAGTGAGTCAAAAAAGGACAAAGACGAAAACGTTAAGGGGACAAGTTCAGAATTGGCGGGGAATGTAGAAAGAAATGGACAGCGGCATGTTGATGATCCGACTGAAGGAGCCTCTGTAGAAGTAACACTTCAACCTTTTGATGAAAGTGAGCCCAATGATGACGACGACATGGACAAAAAAAGGTTACGCCACTTGAAAACTGGCATCGCGACATCCGCAAAAACCTTCAAGTGTCTCGTTTGTGACAAAGACTTTGGTTCTCTTAGCAAACTAAAAAGGCACAGGATCACCCAGAGCGGTTGCTTTACAAACAGAATGAGTCAGTCAAATTCTGCGAGCCAGGGTAGCTTCTTTGAGAAGATATATTTACATCCTAAATCAAAGACTTGTATTGAGAATAATGCTCCTAAAAGTGACACTGAGCTTTCATTATTGCCAAGTGCCGCAAGACATAACCCGTCAAATACGAATAGTCCTCCAAACCTTGAGGAGTCTAATGATGTTTATAGTCTTGTTTGTCCTGTTTGTGGCAAGGCTTTCACTTACCCAAAGAATTTCGACAAACACCAGAGGATATGTGGGGTCGGTAGTAAACGGCAAGCTGAGACAGACCGACGGTGTTCCACGAGGCCTTCACATGTTGTACCCCGTGAACCAGTATCTTCTGACTCGCCACAAGAGCAAACGTGCAAAAGAAGCAGTCGTGTCAAACAATGCCCCGTATGTGGGAGAATATTTACCTGTTCCACTGACTTGACGAGGCACATGAGATGCCACGCTGAACAGAGTCCTTGCCTTTGTTTTTACTGCGGGAAAGATTTTGACAACTATGACGACTGCGAGACACACCAGCAAGGCAAATGCAGAGTTTCAAACCGGCATTCACAGGACAGTCTCTCGAGCAACTCAAATAACAGGAATCCGGAAAATGCAGCCGTTTCAAGTGGTATAGCGCAGATCCCAACAATCACAGATACGCCTGCCAACTCGCAGACTATGCAGGTGTGTAAAACCCCTCTGACGTGTCAGGAGTGTGGCCAGGGCTTTACTTACTACAAGAGTTTTGAGAAGCACCGGAGCAAATGTTCCAAAAGAGCCCCTCGGAGGAGAAAGCGAACAAACGCGCACCAGTTTGTTATCATTGCGTGCAATTTCCGATCAGCTGACGGTACCAATGGGAGCCCCGTGGAGACTGGCTCTGAAACAAAGGAACACGAAACTGCAAAAACTCTGATCTCCTCTCACCGCGCAGATGGTTCCCAAGCTAAATCTCGCACAGTCAAGTGCACCATGTGTGAGAAAGACTTTTCCGAAATTGTCCTTATGAAAAGGCATTATTCCAAGTCACATAAAGTGAGAGGCTCGTACCCCTGTCCTTTGTGCAAGAGAACATTTGTTAGGTTGTGCGAACTGGTTCGACATCAGCAGAACAAAAACCTGTACCAGTGCGCTGCCTGCAAGAAATGTTACACAAAGCCAGGACTACTAAACGATCATGAAAAGATACATACTGCAAGTGTAACGCCACGCGTTTGTGAAACGTGCGGGAAAAGCTTCAAATCTCTCGCTTACCTGATCCTGCACCAACGCAAGCACAGAGAACGGCAACCTAGCGTTTGTTCCTACTGTGGGAAACAGTTCAGTACCAAAGACTGCCTGAGAGCACATATGGTGAGGCACACGAGTGGTTATCCGTGCCCGGTATGCGGAAAGAAATTCTACCAGAAAACCTACCTTAAGTGGCATCTGTATAAGCACACGGGGCAAGAGCCGTACCTCTGTGACACATGTGGGAAGGGCTGGCCGAGTGCAGCTCAGCTCAAGCTTCACATGATCCAGCATACGGAGGAGAGGCCGTTCAAGTGTGAGGACTGCGGTGCGTGTTACAAGAGGGGATCCCATTTGATGGCTCACCGTAGGGCCAAGCACATCAGGTTGCGGCCGTTCGTGTGCGATGTTTGCAGCAAAGCCTTTAGATTAAACAATGAGCTGAAAAAACACATGATGGTTCACACGGGGGAACGGCCATACACGTGTTCAAGGTGCGGCAAAACGTTTACGAGAAAATCCCGCCTTAGGGAGCACAGAGAAAAGGCATGTCTGTAACTCGGTGCTGTTTGTGGACTTGTGCTGTGTTAAAGCTGTTCAAGAGTCATGTACATGCTACATTCTACCATGTGCTGCCATCAACTGCGTCTCAATGTTGTATACTATGATGACTTATAATTAAGCTACAGATGTCTGCTACAGATTTGTCTGACATTGTGAATGATTTTCATTCACTCAGAATAAAAATGGCCTGGCTGCACAGAGTCGGTGAAATTCAAATATTTTCTAAAATGTGCTGATGTCTACGAGGTTTCTCCAAGGGCTACAGGAAGCTCAAGGCTGTCTGACAGAAGTAGGAGGAGGCAGACTCACTATTTGGGTGAATTCAATCCGATGGAAATAGCTCAGACAGATTATATTAGTAGATACAACTGGTGAAACATTAACTCACAGGGCTTTATGATGCTGTAAGATCTGTTGTGACATGCTTAAATAAACCCAGAAGACACACACAGTGCTTAGTAACAGCCAGGAAAAGAAACTTCAAAGGCTGCAATTTGACTAAAGAGATCCAAGTTTTTAAAAATGAAATTAAAGCTGAATTTTTTTCCATTGACATTTCATACTGCATATAAGCAAGCTAAATTGAAAATCCTTTACTTAATTAAACCACAATGTAAAAATATCCCATTAGAAGTAATAGTACTACATTCAAGCTTTTACAGACAACAGTGCAGACGTTTGGCTGCAAAATGTACTTTGCTAAAGTGTCTGAGCACTCTGTTAGCAAAATGGCCCCTTTAGGGGTGTTATATTATTACACTTGAATTTACATATAATCTGTTCAGTGCAAATCACCCAAGCATTGGCGCTTGGAAACAAACTTTTGATCATGTGTGTCAGGCAACTAATGCATTTGACATTTGTAATATGCTAATTGATGAAGTACAATTTTTAAAAAAAATGCTTTGTTCTTTGCAGGTCTATACCCCGTAGGTACCCAGTATTTACAAAAATATTTACAGTGTAGTCTATAAAATGTCCAAAACATGTGAAGACAGCTATAGACTGCTTGTGTTGTCAATTTACAATGATATACATGTAATTATTGCTTAGTAAATGACTCGTGTCAAGTGGCTAATCAGTGACTAAAATCAGTAGCGATTAGTTTTCTGTTGATCAACTAATTGATAATCCAATAAATCATTTCAGCACTAGTGTATGTACACGTTAACCTGTGCAGTACCCTACTGCTGCATAAAAAGCTTTTCTCCACCAGAGAGCAGCGGTGCTCCAAGGACTGCAGCAGTTTCATCAGCCAGAGGCAAACTGTATTTTATGTATCAGAATTATGAGTTCTTAATTTCACAGACCACTTCCCACCCTTGAGACATGCAACAAAGTTCTACAAAAGCATGTCCAGCTGTCAAAATGAAAATGACATTAAGCAAATTATGTATGACTTTGTTATGTAATCTTTAAATTTGAGAGGATAAGGATCTGATGCAACTAATGCTAAATCTTTTATTAGATCTGTTGGCTGAGACAGCAGACCTTTTTTGGTCTGTGTCCCTTTCATTTGTTCTATGTCGAGTCCCGTCTCAGCAGAGCACACAGGATCCCTCATTTTGGGTTTTTCCACTTTGTCTGCTAATTAAGAAACAGTGTTGCAGGCAAGGTGATAGAGGGTGACAGACAGCAGCTTTCTGGGGAAAAATAAACATCTCTGTAATTACCACACAGTAAGGATGCAAGGACATTGCTGTTAGTCCTGGTTAATGAAAAGTGCAAAAAGGGAACACTGTTCTTTGCTATTTTGCTGCAAATACAGACTCTTGAACGGGCTTGTGGACAGGATGCGCTATACAAAACCAAATTTTGAAGTAATAAGGTTTGGTTATATGCTCACAAAACTGCACGACTTGACACCATGCAAGTGGAAGAAATCCCACAAAATGAAAGCAATCTTCAGTGGGATCTGCAAGACTGACTGGTAGGCAGACTGTGCCACTCCTCTGGGATGTTCTGGCTGTGTCTGTGCAGAGACACCCTGATTTTTCTCTGACTGAAGCCTCCATCTGTCCTGCTCGTGCTTGATGAACACCACAGTAAGGAGTGGGCTATCAACTAAAGAGCTTAGGTCTCCTCTGGCCTTTTCTGGCTCTGCTGAAGTTAAGACTAATATGGACTGGTCTCAGGTTCAGGTAGCTCAGTATTATATATGTTTTCTTGGTTACTAATGAGCCGTGGTTGCTGTCATAATTGCAGGTGTTACTACAGAATAATTCCCCAAAGACTGCAAAACAACAATCCATACATTATGAGTATGTAACTAATTCACTGCACCCTTAAATAGATATCCTTAAACAGATTTAGTGACTGTTGTTTTCCCAGCTTATGGGAATTATTACTTTGTCATTTTAAATGGGACAAAATTAAAAAAGTAATTTTATCACTGCAGTTATGTGATGATTACAAAATCAATTTCACGTTGGATCTGTGAGATTTGCTGGAGAAAGGGTGAGCACAAAATGTCCCCTTGGTTCAATCTCTTAATTTCACAGAATTATTCTCCTCAGATCCCAGTAATTTATCAGACACAGAGTTACATAACTGTCTGAAAAATGCAGGCATAATTTACCATAATCTGTGTAGAGCACACACAGTACACCTCTGTTTTATTTGAAGAGCTTCCCTCCAAAATAAGGTTTATACTATAACATAAGAAGTAATATCTGATATTGATTAATAGCCAGATTGAAAGGGAATGACAACTTGACAGTTAATACTGAAATCTTTCAATTCTAAAAATACCGAATGTAGCTGCTCTTTCAAAATGGAAGTAGCACTAATATTACTAATTTGTGGTTAGTATTGTATTAACAAACGTCGAGTGGTGTAGCTAATCAAATATGGTATAATCATACCATATTTGATTAGCTTAGTTTTCTTTCATCTCATTAAAAAGAAACATTGACCAGGTTTGGACGTGTGAGAGCCAAAATGTATCCCGACTTTTATCATTAGAAATAGGATGCAATTTTGAAGGACTGCTGAGTGGTGCAATGCAGCTTTGATTGAATTGAGTCCCAGGTTTGCAGCAGTGTTGAAGGCATTCTGACTCTGTAAAGTCTCTTACTCAGCAGAAATGTCCTTAAGAGCTGGTGCACTATGGGAGCTGCACTAGTGACGCCAGCAACAAATGCCATTCTGTAGACATTCATCATATCCACTTAATGGATGCCCATCGTTTGTCCCCTACTTGCCTGACATTATCTCGCTGAGAATATACATTTTGTTGCCATTGTACATATCAAGGATGTTACCCACACATCCTTTAGGCAACAGACTGGATACAGTGTGATGCCTCCTTTATTTTGTTTCTGTGCACCCAAATACAAATTTTGTACCAAAATCCACTGCATGTTGCTTTAAATTCAGTAAAACCAGCATCAGAGAGTAACAGTGTTTCAGACGAAGCGCTCTCCTCCAGCTTGATTGGCCCTTTTGCAGTCCTTTCAGATTGCACTGGTATCTTTACCCCTCTCTGCCCAATGTGCTGCCACACTCGCTATAAATATGACCCATAAGCACACCGTCATGCAGCTTTCTTCAGGCTTTTGAAATAGGCGTTATTCCTCAGCTGGCGCATGGAAAGCACACTGTGGCCAGGAGCCTTTCCAGCACTTCCAAGTGTGTGGCAGAGAGAGAGAGAGAGAGACAGAGAGAGAGATGACAAGAAAGTAGAGCGAGATTCTGGGAAGATGCAGCTTCCTGCAGGCTCTCATAGTAGACACCTGCCTGTCGTTTTCTTTAAACCATCTTGCTACAGACGTTTGCAGCTTCTCTGGCCAGGTGACACTCACTGATGGTTGAATGAACTGTTATGCAGCAGGAGCATCCAGGAAGGATGCTGCATATAGCATTGCTATTTTTGCTCTGATTTTCCCACTCATGTTTTATTCAGAGCTGGGATGCTTCAGCACAAGAAAGCCTATGTGCAACCAAGTAGGGAAGATGGATGGTTGGTTGTTTTTTTTTGGAGATGCAGTCCGTCATGTAATGGTGTGAAATGTCAGCCATGTGCTGTGTGCGTGGTGGTGGCTACAAAGGAGAGAGAGAGATTGAAAGCGACAGAGAGCTGATATAAATCTCTTGTCACTAATTATCACCACTTTGTTAAACACTTTTGCAAATAGCCTCTAGTGTTGTTACAAACGGCTCAAAACATTACAAATTCAGCAGCCTCTGCACTGGCTCCAGCCCAACGAGTTCATCTGAAATTCCCTTTCCCTTTGAAAAAGAAGAAATTTGAGGACAGCTCGAACTGGTGATTGTAAATTCTGCTTGTTCCTGACCTTGCAGTCACATTTTAGCTGCCTTTTGAATTCCAACAACAACAACTGGATCATCTGACTAGACCTTCTACCATGAAAGCATACATGCAAATAATTTCTAAATTATTAACGGAGTAGTGAAACACAACACAAAATATCTGCACGCATAGAGAAGCTATGGTTAAATCTTTTCCCATGCCTGTAGGAAGGGTTTCTCTGACATATTGTGGATCCTCTGGAAAACCTTGCTGGCACGCAGAGCTCTGCAGCAGAAATGTGTCCCATCACGCCATGCATTTAGTGTGTATTGATCGTGCTCTTTCGGACGGCGATGCTTACTGTACACAGGGATTGCAACACAGAGCAGCAGAGAGAAGGAGAGATGCAGGGAGTGGTGGGTGGTAAATGAGTTGAGTTTAGCTTTTTTTAGCTTAATGTGGCTGCAACACAGAGCCAGGTTTGAACACTGAATTATGAGATAGAGACTACATGTACACCAAAATACTGTTGTGTTCAAGCTTGCATCTCTGTGACATGTGTCCTTACATCTCAATTTGTAGACATGTTTGAATTTTAACACAGTAAATGCATCTTGTGTGTAAGGATGCAAATGCACATTTGCTGGCATAGTACCCCATATTATCTATCCTCTAACAACTGCAATGCAGCCTAGTCTGGACTTCAGCTTTGTCCATTTACATTCAGGCCAGGTATGATGGTGGGAGCTCTAGCCATTGGCGTCCCCACACCTCTACCCTGCACACAGCACCCAGCTGTTCAGCTCAATCAACATCTGTACAGTAGTTGTGCTGTGATTAATGTTCCATTATGCAAGAGCAGACCTGAGAAGACCCTAAGCCTGTAAGGACAACCTTACCTGTGTGTTGAGGCTGCAAGGAAATGAATATCAAAATGTGTTAGTGCCCTTTCTAAATTGAAATATGCTACATGATTCTTAAACATAGTATTTATGAGCTGCTCCTAAATTGTAAACATGTTTTTAGTGTTCACACCACAAATGTACTGTAAAACACAACTGCAAATGCACCAGACAGACAGCCAGTCAGTTATATACTTATATATTACACACTAGAGGTATCTGACAAAAACAGTATGGGCATCCATTCACTTCACAGAGTATTAACAAGGGAGTAGGATGCAGAGAAAAGAAAGGACAGAGACGCAGAGTAAAAACATTAGGCTGACTGTGTGTGCAAAGATGTTAGGAAAAAAACCCAAAGATGTGTGATCTCTTTGGTAGGAGGACAAGTGGAAAATCAGAAGAGCTAGCTCCCGTAATTGGGAGGGTTTCTTGTGTGTAGCATGGGTGTGCAGACAGAAAGCAGATGGGGCTGTAGCTGAGCTGCTGAATGATGGACAAATAAAAACAAGCAGGCAACCTCTTCTAGCGAGACGGATGCTGTGTCAGCAGGCAACACATGCACATCGCACTAACAAGGGACCTGCTCGCAAACGTGCACGTTGACACGCACATACAACTACACACGCACATATACCTGCCGTGTGGCTAAAAATCCCTGGACAAGATCCTTAGGTAAACAAAAATGATTGTAGTTCCACAAACACTGTAATCTCTCAGCTACTAGTTCAGGTGACAGTGTGTGTGTGTGTGTGTGTGTGTGTGTGTGTGTAATGGCAGTGATGGCTGAAATCAAACCTGTGAAGTAGGTCAACCATCCATCTACACCTACATCCTCTAATGTTTTACGATTGGTGACACAACCGTTGATGGCTGCTCAGTAACTGATGCCATTATATTGTTATGTCTTTGTGCCTGTGTGTGTGTGTGTGTGTGTGTGTGTGTGTGTGTGCGGGGCCATTTAACTGTGGGGCCAATGAGATTAGCGCAGATGCTAAACAGGTCAGTGCGATAAAGCAGTGTTTTATACGTGCTCTCTGACTCCATTAGAAGCCCGTAGAGTACCTGTCATTTGTACGCTACGGCCTCGTTCCTACAATAGTCAAGCAAGCAGTAGAGACTGAATCCCCATAGACACCACTGACCCATGTATGTGCTAACTAAGTTTCAGCATCATGTAATAAAGCAACGTTGGCTGTGAACCAACGACTCACCTCCAAATTATCGCACACGCAAACCCGTCAGACTGGCGGTGTCAGTGTGTTTGATTTTAAAGTGCGTGTCCTGCTCTCTGTGAGGTGGCGGTTCATTGATGAAAACATGGATTCGGTCATAAAATGTTGGGTGGCTCCAAAAGAAATGTGTCTGCTCGCAAAACGTCGACCTGGGCCTCCCCATGTGTCACTTTTTGCACACTACATGAAATCATTTTTATGATCTATGTAGAATATTAGGCTGTGCTTTTAAACCATTATAACGACCCTGAAAAATAAAAAACATAAGAAGTGGAACCAAAGCTATTATTTTGTCCAGGACTACACAGGGATAATTGCTTGGTTCTTGTTTCACAGCCTCGGCAGCTCTGGTCATTTATCATTATTAAGCACCTGGGCACACAACCACAAGACTTTTGGTTTCCTTGGCAATAAGCAAGCTAAATCCTGCTCCACTTCTTCAGGTGGAAGTGAGTCAACAGTGCTATTGTACAAATCGCCCCCGTACCATCCTCATGCTTTGTATGGGCTTGTTGTAGAGTAGGGGGAAGAAAAAAAAATGTAAAAAGGAGACAAATGACATTGTCCTGCCATTGACAACAAGCTTGCCTCCACATGCCAAACACAGCCTGGAACTACAGAGGTCTGTCTGAGATAAACAAGCTGGGGGCCTTCTCTTTTGTTTTATTCCACATTCTCTCATCCAGGAAAACACAACTGAGCAACTTTGCTCTTTTCCAGCAGCGCCCTGGTTCACATTGCACACCTGGGAGCTGTCAACACAGCAGCTACACCGTTGGGCCCTGAGCAGCTGCACTGGGGAAAGGTGAAGCCACTCTATGATTAAACTGATGACCCAGTGATTACAAACTCCTCAACCTCTAGAGTCTACACCTCTACTGTCCTGGCTGACGATACGTCTGCTTAGTGACCTTCCGCAGCGAAACACACTGGTTAGTAGTTGATTAATCGATTTGTTTGCCGGCAGCTTTTCAGCCGGCAGTGTGAGGAGGAGTTGCTGCATTACTCTGTTTATATATTTGTAAATTGAATGCAAGCAATTCAACTTCGACTCAGCAATTCATTTTCTCTGGGGGGATGTGGGGGACCTTTTGTGACTTTCTGATGTTCTATAGACTGAATTATTAAATGATAAATTGAAAAATTATTGATTAATCTATAGTGAAGATAATATGTAATTGCAGCCCTACACACACACACACACACACACACACACACACACACACACACACAGTGCTTCGTCATTCAAAAAGCTCTGTCATTACAGCAGAAGATGTTTACACCGTGCATTGCTATTAAAAACTTTAGAACAATAAATATTCTTCTAAAAACAGTCAAACCATATCCACATCAGTGTATTCAATCTAATGGGCCATTGTACGGCATAGGCTAAAAATGACCATCTGCAAACCATCCCCCAAATACCTACAACACATGTTCAAGAAAATCCCTTATTGAATTGGCCAACATCCATATACCACAGTAGACTATAGCTGTAGCAGACTATAGCTGTAGCAGACTGACTATAGCTGTAGCAGCAGACTATATCTGTGATAACCATCTCACACTTTGGCTGAGTGGATAGATGGGTGTGACTCTAGCAGGCTGAGATGCTGGGGAAAGCATCTATGTAGGACTAATATGTTTTGTATCCTGTATCTCAGAACATTAGCATCAAGGGAACAAACAGCGTGGGACTTGTGATGTCATTCTAGCCATTACACATGCTGGCACAAATGAGACTAATGAGTGGAAATGCACATTGGTGACTGACTGCTGCAAACATCAAATGTCCTCTGGAGATAGACGATGAAAGCACTGGCGCGACCACAGCGGGACCTGTTTTCGGATGCAGCGTGTATCTTAATTACAACGTAGTGCAAAAGATCTGAATCCCGTTGACTCAAGTCTGCAGAAAATGCCAAGTCACCATGGTAACGGGACGCAACACGCTTTTGTGAAGGGTGATGGAGACGAGCATCATCGCGGGAGCTTATTTTTTTCTTTTCTTTCTACAACTGTTTAAAACGCGGCGATTAAAATGTACAACGACATCCCGTCGGGTTTCGTGCACCACAGCCACACAGCCACAGACACACAGCCACACAGACAGCCACACAGCCACAGACACAGACACACAGCCACACAGACAGCCACACAGCCACAGACACAGACACACAGCCACACAGACAGCCACACAGCCACAGACACACAGACACAGACAGCCACACAGACACACAGACAGCCACAGACACAGACTCACAGCCACAGACACACAGCCACAGACACACAGCCACACAGACACACAGCCACAGACACACAGCCACACAGACAGCCACACAGACACAGACACACAGACACAGACACACAGACACAGACAGCCACACAGACACACAGACACACAGCCACAGACTCAGAGACAGACACACAGCCAGCCACAGACACAGAGACAGACACAGACACACAGACAGCCACAGACACAGACACACAGACACAGACACAGACACACAGACACAGACACACAGACACGTCGGAGCGCCTTCATGTTATATAACGGCAGCTGAACTACAGCCGCAGCCGACGGAACCGAAATTCACACACGAGCAAAGCTGTAAAATCGCTACTTAACAGCCGAACTCCCCGCAGTTCGCTCTTTTGCGCCACGAACCGCCAGCGTCGGTCTACAAAAGTTGCGTAACATTTCGGTCACATTTCTCCGGGAACATTCAGCGCTACTCGCTAACACATTTGGGAGGGACACGTATGGCAGGGAGACTATACCGCCGCTCAACAAGAATAACAGCCTGCGTTCTTTTTTAATTTCCGCGTAAACCAGGGTGATATTTTAGGATACAACCCCCCCCCGAAGACATCTGGCAGAAACCTCCAACAACATGATTTGGGGGCAGGCGGGATGGATGTGCGCCTACCTGTCCGCAGGTTGAAGGAGAGCCGGGCTTCAACGAGATACGGGGTGTCGCTCTTGGAGCGGAGTCTCCTTATCGGCCTGCGGTCTGCGCTGCCGTCTGCAGTGGTCGCCATCAATTTGAACCAGCGTCCGGGGATGACTGACGGCCGACGCGGGCAGACGCAGAACCGCGCGGTCGGTCACACACACACACACACACACACACACACTGAGAGGTGGCTACTGAGGAGGGAGGAGGGAGTTCACACACACACACACACACACACACACACACACACACACACACACACACACACACACACACACCGAGAGAGAGAGAGAGAGAGAGAGGGAGAGGGGCGTTGGTGGAAATCCGGCATGGACAGGCTAAAAAATATCATCTCAGGATACGTACAGCAGGCTGTGACTTCGCCGTGGTGAAGTGTAGTAGCCCCATTGCCCATGTTGGTGTACATGGCCCAGCTGTAATGATGTACAAAAAATTAACACCATGGTCATTTTATTATTTATAATAATGTGTCATTTAAAAAAGACAGCAAATGACTTTCACATTTCTACACAACACACCACGTGCCGCACGATACTACATGGCATACTGTTAAAGATGGGCGAACAGCACTGATAAAATGTGAGCATGGATATATTTATATATTAAGATGAGGTGTGAGCCTTTAGTTTGACACTTAAATGTAATGGCAGCCTAATGGTTGGGAACCACAGAAGAAGAGATACTTTCGTGAGAAGAAAACACGTTTTGCAGCAAGGCAGCAAAAAAATAAAAGTAATAACAGCCAACAACACACAATTAGACAACGAGACTTCAATGGTGTAGCATGAAGTAATGGAGAGTGAATGAATCATCATCCTGAATGAAGCGCACTGAGGGCAGTCTACCACCAGGTGGCTCCCCTGAGCTACTTGTTTTTCTACTCTATTTGCGACAGTTTGTTGCACCGAGATTGACGACAGCGGTGGCACGTTTACGGCCTCTCGTGACAATTGCGGCGATCGAGACGTAAACAAGCGAACTCTGCGCGTCCTTCTGCTGCGAAGCAGGTGCGACACCGCCACGAAGGCAAGTCCTTGCCGACACGCCGATGTCATGTTTAAATACACACGTTCGGCTGCGCACGCTAGTTCCTGCTCGCGCGACAGCGAGCACGTCAACATGGCGCGACGATCCCAGCGTGTAAGGAGTTGTTTGTAAAGCAGTTTGCAACATGTCAGCTGAGGTGAACTTACTTCCGGGATGTCCTCTCCGTTTGGAAGTGGCTGGTTGGTAACCTTGGGGGGCGGGGGGGGGGGGGACGGGACCTGTTTAATTTGGATCCTAACTTTGTTCAGGCTGGTGGGGTCGCGCCCAGTTATCTCTGCTGTTAAGCTGTTTAAAAGTTGCCTCGTGCTTCTACGTTTAACCTATTCGTTTTCAAACGTTATGTTATGCACATTCCTTGCCTTATCAGTGCCGATGGCCTCCTCGGGTTTGCTGGAATTCAGGACGGAGGGTAGCACAGCGCTGCTGTGATTGCACAGACACGTTACATGGATTCTTGCAGCCATATTTGATATGTTGTCACGTGACGGGAGGCGCACGCACGCATTTGCACATACACGCGAATTTGCTTAATAAAATAAGTGCTGAGCTGAGAGCAAAATGTAACAGCATCTCCTATAGAATGCACTTTTACAACTATTACACCAAGTGCAGATGTTCTAGGTTGCATTATCTCCCACACACAGCTGTGCCCCGCGTGTTTGGTGTCTGTTGGACATTTTTGGATGCCTGTTAGGATTTGAAGGAAAGTTCTCTGGGTTTGAACAGTGCTCGGCTGCACGGCGTGAGTTTGTGAAGAGGACCTGCATTGACCCCAGGAGAGTTGAGGTTAAAGGGTTATTTGTCATCTTCGTGTTCAGTGCAGGGAAGTCGCAATGCATCTGATATAAACACAGACAATCTGCGCTTGTGCACATCTGCATCACATACTGAAACAAAACATGAGAGTGAAGAGAAGAGTGAAAAGTGGGACTTTCTAATAATGTGTGTTCATTTTGAGTTCTCTTGTTTTATCATGTGTTCGTGTGGTCTTCTGTAACGACAGTGACAATGCTCCTCCAAAATCGCACTGCGTTGGCGCTCGGTCTCCGGATGTGCGCCACTCATGTGACGGGAAGACCTTTGATGGACACACCAAGACCCAGCTCAGGTAAAATGAAAGCTGTTAGGTTTGTATAATGATGGTTTGCCGTCGTGTTTCCTGACAGGCGACGTACAGAAGAAAATTACTCAGTGAAATGTTGAGTATAAATGTTTGTCGTAATAAGGTACAGAAATATGTGATAAATCTCAATCAGGCAGTAACTGCAAACGTGTAGTTGCTGGATAACTAAACCAAGAACTATTTTATAGATAGTGATACGTTTTTATCCAACAGAGTATATTCTATGTTAATGAACCAGTGTCTAGTGATTAGTTATCTGTACATTTGCACCCTGACCTCTTTGTCAAATCAGTTGTTCCTGACTCCACTAATGCAAGGTCCCTGGCAGGGACACCAACGATGCTATAATCTAGGTCTCAAATATTGTAATACTACCAACTGTAATACTTACTGCTGAACTGCAGCATCGAGTGTGCTCCTCCCCCAGACTTAGCATTGATGCTGCACTACTCCTATTTTGCACAGTTTTTAATTTCTATTGCATTTCCTTTTCTTATATGCTGGCTTTTAAATAACAATTTTAAGTCTTTTTTTTACATATATTTGCATTGTCCGGCGTTCATTGTGGATAGCAAAGACAGACTTTCGTTGTACAGGGAAACATGTTTCCCACTGTGCATATGACAAGAAATACTTTGAATCTTGAATTAGTGGACATATTGTTGGGGGGATACTGAATATCAGGACAAGATGTGGGAAACAATCAACTTCAGAACAAAACATTGATCCCTCAGACTGATGATATCTGCTTGTGACTTGTCGTCCATTGTTTGGTAGGAATAGATAACCTGTAGAATGGTTTTAAAAAAGTATCAGACACTTTTAAACACCCCCACTTGATTATATGTTGCATTTCCTTTTATCTTCCTAGACATGTCTGAATTCCGCACGGTCTTTTCCAAAGCCAAGCACATAGCAATCATCACAGGGGCAGGTGTGAGTGCCGAGAGCGGAGTGCCGACCTTCAGGGGAGAAAATGAGAAGTGGAGGAAGTGGCAATCTCAGGTAATTTCTTAAAAAGGAAAACGGCACAAATGTACGTTGCTGTATTGTTTAAGTTTTGTCTTTTTATTTAGGTCAAGGTTTTGCTTTTGGTCTGATTTCCAGCTGTGGTTCAGAGTGGTTGCTGTGGAGTGGGCGCATTTGATGTTTACATAATGCATCCTCACAGCTCAGTGGATTTATCTCAGCGGCAACAGCCGGAGCGAGCGAGAGAGAAGTGGTGTTTGTTGCATAATCTGGATTCTTGTCGTGGGCTGCCGCGAGACGTACCTCCAGGAAGGAATCAAAAATTGTCTTTCATACAAAAAATGATAATCTACCTCCCTAATTGAGGTGTTTAAAACTAATCTATGCGGCCTTTCATTGTCTGCCTATTCTTGCCTCTGAATACTACACGTTTGTTTACTGGCTTCTTAGCACTTGAGGTTTTTGATCTAAAACATGCCTACGCTGATGCATCCCCAGGACCTGGCAACCCCAGAGGCCTTCTCTCGCAACCCGTCTCGGGTCTGGGAGTTCTACCATTACAGAAGGGAGGTGGCTTTGAGCAAGAAGCCCAGCGCTGCACATCTGGCTATAGCAGAGTGTGAGGCTCGGCTGAGGAAGCAGGGACGCTCCGTGGTGGTGATCACCCAGTGCATAGACGACCTCCACCGACAGGCCGGGTCCAAACATGTGCTCAAGGTTCATGGTGAGAGGCAGAGTTGGGCCAGACCTACAGGCTACCTGGCATTAGACTGATGTAGTGACATTTCACAGGACTTAATAAACATGATCATAATAATATTAGAATCTGTTGCACTGAATATTTAAATTAAGAACATCGACCTTAAAATAGACCTGACATACATTTTTCTTTCCAAGTTTTGAATTTGAACAAGCTGCCATCCAGAGACAAAAATGCAAGGGTGGGTAAAATGCAGATTATTAATTTCTTTGTGGGATTAATAAAATATAAACTGAATATCTGAAGCTGCTCTGAAGTTGTGAAACTGTGACTACACCATAGAATAACCCATGGTTTTACTGGGGTATGGAAAGATTTTGTGATTCATACTTGTTGTTTCATCCCATGAACGCACAGATTAGTCACAAATTTAATGTCCGTGCACCGACTCCAAAAATGTCTTGAGGTGACATCTGGATTTTCTGTTTTTATAGGCTGGATTTGGGAAACTATTTCGTTTGACTGCTTTTTTTTTTTTGGCTGAAATCTTCCTTTGATTAACTCTGTATGAGTCGGGGCACAAAACCATCTTTGTCAACAAATTCAGTGGAGAGGGAGATGTTTTCTGTGACTCCAGCGGGCCTAAATAACAAACAGCTGTGTTTTTCCCACATGTAACTGCAGGTAGTCTGATGGAGACGCGCTGTGTGAGTTGTGGACATGTGACCACGAACAGGCAAAGCCCCATATGTGCTGCCCTAAAGGACAAAGGGTATAAGGCAGCACGTCTGCACTATACACACACGCACACTGATAAACATGCAGGATCTGTAGCCAGATCTCTTCAGTTTGACCCCTATGTGTGTTTGTTCTCTTAATGTACAGTGCGCCTGACCCAGATGTTGCTGATGCCCAGATTCCTGTGGATAAACTGCCAAGGTGGGATTACTGTCACTTCATATTAATCACACAGAGGGTCACATTTACTAAGCCTTTGTATTTCCTTTCTGATACTATGCCTGGAGTTTTCCTTTATTAAGAGCAGTTTGCCTGTCATCTTAGCTGCTGCTAAAAAAAATCTCTATCGCAGCAGACAAGAAGTGACAACATATCTGGATATTCTGTAAGATTTAAGGCAAAATCTCTGCCCGCTGACTCTCGCTCGCTCACCGAATGCACTTTGCGCTGACGTAGCGACACGCTGCTGCCCTAGCATTGATGTGCAGTGTGAGCAACTTGGATGAAGAGCACATTGCAAGTCTTCTCTCTGGCCCCCAGGACTTGGTTTTATCATGCATTGAGGTAACCTGACTTCACTATGTTACTGAGAGTCAGGGCCTCCACATGGGGGCAGTGGTGTGCTATGAAAATGTTGACTTAGCAAGTGTTGCTAAAAATATAGCCAAAGAGCTGCACACTGACAAATTGAGTTTTTCTTCAAATGCACGCATTGTGAGCAGCAGCGTTCAGAGTGCATAGGTTATACCGAAAACCATAAAGAACAATAGGAAAGTGATTATGCTTTCATTTGTTTCTCTGGTTGCCTTCTGTTTGACCCTGTTTGAATTATTTCCATCTGAACAATTTTTGGGGTTGTTTCAAAAGGAAGAAAAAAATGATTCTAGATATCCTAAATACCAGAGTGTGTTTTTTTTTTTTTCCCTCCTCACTTTTTCTGAATTCATTTATAGTCTGATGGCCGGATGTGGCCTGGGAGCCGCCAGTTAACGAACCCTGATCTACATCATCATTGCATTGCATAGGACAGAAGCATGTTCTACCTCTGGCCACACAACCTGTGAAACTATGTCCATGTGGATTTACGCTTTTGTGCTAAATACAGAATGACACAATTAATCGTCTGACTGTTTGTCGCTGCTGTATCAAGGTGTGAAGCAAGTGACTGTCACGGTCTGCTGAGGCCCAACGTGGTGTTTTTTGGGGAAACTCTGGACTCTCATATCCTGACAAAGGTGGAAAAAGAGATGGAAATCTGTGATCTCTGTCTGGTGGTGCGTTATCCTCATTTTCACATCCATACATGTCATACTCTCCTCTTGTGTAATATTATTATATAAAACAAATATTTTTGCAGAATCTCTGAAGGACGTTACCTGAAATACAATGCTGAACAGTAGATTTTCAGTTGACACTGGTGTCGTTGCTCACCGCCGTTAACCTATAGGTGGGCACATCTTCAATCGTTTACCCAGCAGCCATGTTTGGACCCCAGATTGCATCCAGGGGCATCCCAGTGGTGGAATTTAATACACAAACAACACCAAAAACAGAATACTTCACGTAAGTCAGTCAAGAAACTGAGTGCATGCTGGAAAAAAAATATCAAACCTATCCACCTATCTGGTTCTATAATGAATGAAGTTGGCATGAAAATATATGAACTAAAAGCAGACCAGTGGGTAATGCTGCATATGTATATTGTTATTTAGTGCCACCCACTGGCAGCATAGGCAACATCCAGGCCCCCGTCTGCAGTATTTTTTAATTTGAGTCAGTCGCTTACTACTCGGCACATTTAACTCAGTGAGAGACCTTCCACCTGATAACCTAAAATTCTGACCTTCAGTGTGTTCTTCTTTTCCTGTGTGTGTGTGTTTGTGATGTGGCACAGGCACCATTTCCAGGGACCATGTGGAACTACGCTGCCTCCAGCTTTGGCACGACATGAGTCAGAGATTATTTAAAAGCCACAGGAATGACTTTACAGACAGCAACCAGTGGCTTCTCCGACAGACTAATGCGATCCAAATGTTCGCCTTCAAAGTCACTTCAGTGTGTTGATGCTTGGTAGAGAGAGAGCTGTATAGAATTTAGCTTTTTAAGACTTCGACATGGATCTCTTTAATACTTGAATATATAGCTAACTAAACTGGAAATGGGATAGACCAATAAGTTTTATGTGTTTGCTGTGCAGAGTTGGGCAGGAACTATGCAACTTGGTATAAGAAAGGGAATGTACTATGTGTTTGCATAGGAAAGTATTTCCTCAGATATCAGAGCGCATTGTTATTCTTCGTATATCTTTCATATTAGATGCTGGTTAGAGATTTTGGATACACTGTGCTACTAAAATGATGCTGTAGATCAGAACATATTACTCCTGCTGCCAGTGAAGAGTATTCTTCTTTTCTCTTTCCACCGATTGAACAGATGTACAAAGCGTAACACAATCTTGTGCCTTTCAAAACTGTTCACGCATCCATGACCAAATGCTCGCTTTAAACCTCAAGTGCAAATCAACCAAAGTTACAGAGATTTAACCAAGTGTACAGAGTTTGCTTTTGACCAAGGACAGAAAGGGTCGAGAGGGAAAATGTTGTCTCTGCAATCCTAGCCTGAATCTGTATTATTTCCCTCTCATGCCATTTGACTGTGTTTATTATCACATCAGTATATTTCCATGTCATGGGTTATTCCTAATACATTTGATACATTTTTACACATTCAATATTTTCAATGACTATATGGAAATTGTCTCAAAATCAATGCAATCATATATTTAATAACACAATGTCTTATGATGTCTTCTATTAAAATCTCCAACATACATATAACATAATTATTAAAACACTAAATTTATGTCTGCTGTTTTTATGCTGTTTTTCATGAGACAGAGTAGAGTGTACTGTACTGTGTGTGCCCAAACTGAACAGTAGATGCCAGCATGTAACTTTCTATCCCAACCGTAGACTGTATAGTAGTGCATAACTCTGCTCTGAAAGCGACACAGAAAAACAACCTTGTGTCCACATGGATTCTTCTCTTAGTATGCATGAGTGAGAGGAAACGGAGACTTGAGTACCCCGAGGACATGAGTGAACCCAGAGTTGTTAACGGTAGAGCCGAGCTGAGGAAACATTATCAGCCTCAATCACAATGCTGCTGAAAATGGAAAGCAGTCTATAACACAAGGTGGCATCTGTTGCCCCAGCTGAACTCTTACAGGGATCTCGATAGATTCTTTATAGTACTATTATTTGCGTGTGTGGTTTTAAATGGCTGTTTACAAAAATACTCTTCATGGTTGGGGTTTTATTCTAAATTTCTATTTTTAGATTGTGGCCTAGTGCTGTGTTTCCAAACCTTTTTACCTCATGACCCCTTTAACACCGGCCTAGTGCATCCTAGAGGCAAAGATTCAGCTCCTAAATGTGTTTATCTTTATTGACTGACTGGACTAACATGGTTAAGTCAGTCAGTGGAAATGAGACAAGCTAGGAGGCTAGGAGTCAGACAGTGTTATGATAGTGAGAAAGGAATTATCTCTAAGGAGCTAAGGAAAGTGTGTGTGTGTGTGTGTGTGTGTGTGTGTGTGTGTGAGAGAGATAGGGAGAATGGTACAAGCATGCGCACACGGGTACGTAATCCATCCTATCTCAGGGGAATCCCTCAGGGTTAGTTAATTTCATGCCCACTGTAATTTAAGCACTTACAATTTTTAGTCCACACAGCATTGCAGCACCACAAACACATCACAGTTGGTCTACATTGGTGAAACAACAAATGGGCTGAGAAAATACCAGGCACTATTTCCTCTCAAGAAATTGTTCCAACTTCACTGCGGCGCCTCACCACTTGCTTTCTTTGCTCCACAATTAGCATCCAAATCAAATCCTTCTGTCTGCCATAAAGTATCTCCACCTGTTAATGTATATCATCATCATCATTGCCATGATTAGATTTCCTCATTTCCTCCTCTATTACCGCCACTTCCCATAAGGAGGGGTAAGGCCCATTTGTCATCAGGAGAAAAAGTACATGGAGAGGCACTTGAGAGAAATCTCAGCTGTCTGTTACAGTAATATCTGGAGCTGATGTGAGCAAGTCTGCCAGAGAGCTGACGACTCCGCTCCTGCAGTCCTGCAGCCCATTCATGGATGTAGTGGGGAGGAATGAAATAGAAGTGGAAAGGTTCTTGTCTCACACTAAAGCCTTCAGGTTAATAGACTCATCATCATTGGTGGCAGCTCAATAAATATCCCTCTGTCTCTTTGAATGAGGAGGTAGATTGACTGGGGGTGTGTGATTGACTCCCTGACTTATTTTGTCTCTGTGTTTGGAAGAAGTTCAGAGTGGTATTTGATGGTCTGCTGGATGAGTGTGCATGTGTACATGTACTTGGACCAGGGGGAATTGTGTGTGTGTGTGTGTGTGTGTGTGTGTGCGTGTGCGTGCGATGGTGGGATTTTTCTTTCTGTACGCAGACTGGCAGAATTGTCCGACCAAACCAGGTCAGCCTGGGTGAGGAGCCGTGAACATTACACAGATACACGTGCTGTAGCTTTACAGTTACACAGAGCATGGCTCATTTTGCCATTTCAGGAGTACAGCATCTGTTTCAGAAAGAGGTGGGGTTTGTATTTATAGCAACTGTCAATTCACAACATTGTGTGGGGACTGGGGCTTCTCTGACATGCATGCAAACACACACACACACCCAGTGCTAGCCACACATACTAATATCCTCATGGTATCCCCCTCTTAACATTTCCCAGACTTTGCTGCACTACCAAAAATTCACATTTAATCATTCATTGCCATGAGATTTATCATGATTTAAAAGTAGCAATGGCACTAATCAGCCTCCCCACAGCCCCTTTTGAAAGACCAACTTGTCCTCACCCCGCAATGTAACCCTGAATTATGTTGATCATGGTGCCACTAGGTAGCCGTATTATGAGGGAGCTGTTGTTTGAGAAAGGCTGGGATAGGGGCTCAGGTGCAAGCTAATCTGCTCTGACCCTGCACTAATTAGGATCAAGGCCAGCGGCCACTTTCTCCTGGTTATTGATCACCGGCCTCGCCTCACCTGGAGCGATGCTTGGCTCCTGTGAGAACAGCAGCACAGGGCACACGTAAGGAACCTCTCCCCTCCCTGCCTGCTGAATCTTGTTTGTGTCTTTCAAATTCAATATCAAGTCCCTATTCAACATCAGGCCTTTCCAAGTGTTGTTGAGTCTCAACCGTTATGCCTCCAATCAGCCAACCAGCCTCTGTTTGTGCCTTTTTCTTAGATCAGAACTCTTTAACTGACCTCATCTGACCCACTCAATATGCATAGTATAGGTGTCTGTTAACCAGCAGGCATCTCCATCTGGTCTCGCTTTTTCAATCTCTCATTCCTGCCGCCATCTCTCTCTCTCCCTCCTTCTCGCTCTGTCTCATTTCACTTTAACTTGAAATAGGCTTTGCTATGACATGCACCATTTCCAAAGAAATATAATCATTTCTATACAGTCAGGTTGCTAACAGCTGGCCAAGAGGATAAGGGATTCTTTTGAAGAGCTTTGCAGCCTATTGTATTTTTTCACCTATATTTATTAAATAATTGTTATTGGGAGTTAGTGTGTGAAGGACAAACTGTCTCATCATTGTCTCGCTTAAAGTATATTTGTTTGTTCAGTCTAATATTTGTCACAGGGTCGTCTCCAAACCTCACTTTGGAGGCACATTTGCAGGTTTGAATATTGGTCTAACAATGGAATGGATATATATATACTGCTCAAAGAAATTAAAGGAACACATTGAAAACACACCATACCACTGGTATGGACTGGGTAATGTGCTTAAAAGGTGTTCCTTTAATTTTTTTGAGCAGTGTATATATATATATCGTATAAACCAAACTTCAACATGTTCAACACATCCAGCAGACATTAACATTCATTTGGAGTTTATGTTTCTGGCCACTTAATTAATATAAGTCCAATATCCACTTTTGTTCTTGCTCTGCTTTGGTCTCCACTATATTCTTTCCTTCACATGTACATTTAGTAGAGCTGATGTCAGTGCCTATGTAATGAAGTGTTTTACATTATCAGTGAACAGGTAAAGTTTTTGGAAACCTGTCTGTCTGTCTCGCCTACCTCATGTGCTGCACAGTGAACACTCCAAGCACTAGAATTCAGTGGGGCACGTGATACTTTGGAAGGCAGCCTTTGTGGGAGGGGACAAGGCACATGGACCAGACGCAAAACACACAAACACACTCACACATGCACACAGATACACACTCGCACATTGCCTCTCCCAGATTACTTGAACTATCAGAAGCTTTAAGAGGATTTCCCAGTGGGAGGGTGCTGTGCTTGAATCTCATGCACCTGATGGCTATTGATCCGTTATAAGCTCGCACACAGACACACATGCGAAACACGCGCAGTTGTTACTTCTTGTCATTATAAACACCCTTCAGACCTTGCTTCTTCATTTTTCAGAGTTGCTGGAGTTCTACTCCGCAGTGGTCTGCTCCAATGATTTCATGTCTACAGTACAATACTTTCAAACTGCGTAGCCGCGATCTGTCTGTATCACAAGATTGAGTTGTCAGACAGAAAGCATCCCCAAGCAGTTCCCCACACCTTATTTAAGAGGCGTAAATGCACTAAGAAAAGAAACATCCTGAGCATGTCACTTTCTCTACTCAATCCCATTTACCATCACAGTCTGCAATTTAAATAAATGTATCCATAAACAGTATACTCCGGCTGTCAGGCTTATTAGCAATGCTGATGTGAGTGGAAGATTACAAGGGTGGTGTTGTCTGTAATGGAGCTGAACGAGTCCCTCCGATGTGTAGGTTGATAAGCAAAAGGTTGCAATCAGCAAGCTGTCATATGAGACAACGGGATAATATCATGTATAGTGTTTAGGGAAAGGAAGGTGGTGCATCAGGATTAGATTTGTTGCTAATACTTTATGTATTATTTCTAACAATCCTTTTACCTCACAGCCCAGGTTTGAGTTAGATTTCCTCATCAGTGAAGATATAAAACACTGGTGAGTGTCACTTTACTCAAAAGGAAGTCTTATAAAGAGATACTGTAACCCTAACCTCTTGTTGAAGATGTAAAATGCAAGATGGTGAACTAAACACTGATTTTCACCGAGGCTACTTTAAATATTTAGTTGCATTTCACACAGCAGTTGCCTTCCCATAGACCTCTTTTATTGAGCCTCTCACACATATTACTGGCAGGAAAAGAGTGCAAGATATTTCAGAAAGAAAAAAGACATCCAAGATTGGAAATTGCACCATGTCATCTGTTTGTTAAATCATGTTTTTGCACGTTCCATAAATTATCCTTTGACCCCAAAAATCATTTCTTAGTCCACTGGGTGGGGAGGAGGGCTTTGATCCCAAAATCCCAATATCCATTATTTAATACTTTTCATAAATATTTGTGATTCTTGGATAGCTGAACTGTGTCAGATCAATATATTGTTTGTGAGGTTTTTAAAACACAGTCCAAACCTATTCAATGACCTTGTTGTCACTGAGCTGACAAGTGCATCCACAGATGAATTATGTTTGAAGTGTGGATTCTGGGCTAACGTAGCTTCTACATTTACCTGTTGTGACCGTAGACATGTTGTGGCGAGGGGACAAATCAATCTCTGTGCTGAATGAAGGATAAGCTTTCAGAGTCCAGTTTTGATTTGGTAATTATGTGCGCATTGTGTTTTCAGCTTTGACAAATGGACTTCTACAGGTTCCTGCTCAAGGCTGGATTTGCCATGCTTTATTTAAAGTTTATGTGAAAAATAACTGACTTGTGGCCATGTTTGATTTATACTTTCTATTCAATATCATAAAGAAAGTACCAGAAATAGATTTATCACCATGTCGTGAAAGTAATGCTGCAAAATATCATGCATATAAAGCTCACGTTCTTCTAGAGCTCTCCATCTTTTTATAGATTTGATATCCTTCCAAACATATTGCCGTTTCTCTGAGGAAACCAAGAGCAGCACACCTGACTGAAGATTGTGAGAAAAGGTTGGGGAGGTTTTTCTTAGCACATTTTAATTAAGGCTGACAATAGTTAATTCACAACATGCATTGCCAGTCCCTCTTGGGCCTGGCTTGGCTGTTTCATTTGCTGGTGTTGAGCCAGTGTGTCTGTGATTATAAGACCAGCAATGCTTCAACCACATCTGGACACTGGTGGGACTTCCCGGCTGCTGAGCTATCATTACAGATGATCACTTGATGACAGCGACTGTAAAGCACTATTTAGATGAAGGCAGCAGCTTTGAACAATCTTTTTGATATGCTCTGCTTTTTCATTCATCTGCTCTTTATCCTATTGTGCCATCCCCCCTATCTGTTTCCAGACACAGAAACATCCTGCTAGATGGAGACTTAAAGGGTGCGTAAATCTTTTTGAAGCCTTTTTTTTTTTGAGAGGGAAAGAGAGTGACATTTCTCACTGCAACCAGCGACAAGAGAAGCCACATTTGAGGCCCAAAGGCCCAACATGAAACAAATTTGCTAGCAAGCACTTCCTAAGATCTTTTAGATCAGCTTTTGGAAAGAAGCTATGCAACTGGCATGTGGCGGAGAAGATTTTAATTGCTGAGAGCGCTCAAGCTGTTGAGTCATCAAGCTGTTAGTCAAATAACGATTTTGCAATGTAAATATGTCAGATACATAATCAGCTGTTTTACATCACTTCAGATGCTCAGCTGTTTCATGTCTTTCAGTCTGATACGGGGTTTTTTTGTGTGATGAAAGAGTAAAGGACAGAAATAGAAAGACAGACATGGAAGAAGTGAAGATGATTTTTAGTAGAGAGCCACGCAGCAGGGAGCTGGCTACTCTCTCCTTGTCCGATGCCCTTGGAGTGCAGCTTTGTGGTGTGAACTCCCCTCTTTGTTCTCAGAAGATGAGGGCTAGCGGAGTGTGACCGTGCACTTGCACCTGAAGCCATCAGAGGTGGGGGGGAGTAACACTTTCATACCGTACGATGCCTCTGCAAAGAAACCACCTGTCAGTCAGCTGCAGTCAAATACAAACATAAACCTGCATTTGCAGATACATAAATGGCAATCTGAATGCCAGATTTTCATCTTGTTTGAATGCACAGTTTGACATTTACATCAAAGGAATGTGCAGTGTCTCACAAAATTGAAAACCAGCAGCTGACATTGTTGAGATTGTTTTAGGAGCTGGTACACAAGAAACATTGAAATACTGATTAGGGCAATGACAGAAAATCAATTCCCAATTAATTACACTGGTCAACGGACTATGAATGACGACACTGTTTTGTTTAAATTGCATATCACCTTTGTGACACGCTCAGGCCGGGTGCATCACCCCTGTCTCTGACGGGCGAGCTGCAATAACACATCAGTGTTGGTGTGTCAGCTAATAAAGTCCAGTAGATAAGACAGAATATCAGCCTGAAAGCAATGTGTCCTACATCCTGTGTCCCACATCTTTCTCTCAGAGGAGCAGGGGTAGATAACAGAGAGGAGTGAGACTGGCAGGCAGACAGGAGGGGAAGGTACGGGTCACTGTTGTGGACACATATAGCATAGAGCTGTATCCTGACAGACCATTTAGTGTGGGAGCATGCATTTTGCAGGTTTGTCTAAGATTTTAGAGTTTATATAACTAGGGCTGGAACTAATGATTATGTTCATTATAGATTAATAGGTTATTTTTGATTCATTGTGTGGTCTAAAACTGGTGGTCTAGAACGTGGTGAAAATTTGGTTACAATGATATGAAACAGAAGCAAGCATTTAATCCTCATATTTGAGAAGCTATTTGCCATTTTTGCTTGATTGTTGACTTAAACAATTAATGGATCATCAAAACCGATGCAGATTCATCTTTCTTAATCAGCGAATCGATTGATCGCCTAATCGCTTTTAGCACTAACACAGCATCAACTCACTTGAGCTTCTTTGCACGCACAGAAACTATTCAAGATTAGCCTTTCATAGAGCACTGCTTCTTTGTTGGTCTCTGAATTTGGTCGGCTGCCAAATGCTTTACTTCTCTGTTTCCATTCTCACTACAACCCCATCCATTTCATTTTGTTCACCTGTCACACTGTATAAACTCATTCAGAGAGAGAGATATGGGAGGAACAGGAAGCGTGCGAGTGTCCTGGTAACATGGTAGAGTGCTGGACGCTGGCATGGGCCATCCATCTGTCACCTTCTTACACCCTCACTGACGGGTCATGGCAACAGCAGCCTGCAACGGATGACTAAGCTTCCCCTGGTACTGAATGAGGGGGGGGGGGGGGGGGGGGGGGGGGGGGGGGGGGGGGGGGGGGGGGGGGGGGGGGGGGGGGGGGG